>NW_026479537.1:0-47077 GCF_026875155.1 Cherax quadricarinatus | reverse complement strand
CTTTTAGATACGCAACACACAGAACCCACAAAAGTGAAGAAGCGACAATTGAAGCTTAGTCAGAGGACTTTAGTGTAGAGAAGGAACAGTGGTAAAAAATACTGAGAAGGATTTGACAGGGTTGACATTATTTTATTATAATAAAAAAGAAGCGCTAAGCGCACAAGGAACAGGGATGGACCAGAAAATGAATATTCGACAGTTTTTGATGCACAGAAAACGAGAAGAAGCTAGAGACTGAAAACATGAAATGAGACAAGGGATGTTATGAATTATCTTTCGTCCTCGAAATAGTCAGAAGTGTAATACCCTGGAACTCGACGTGACAAGTGGTACAAATCCATCCACAAATTGTTAAGAATAGGTGCGAATAAGGTTCCCGAAATACAGAGCAAATGCCCTTACACACGCACATACAGACGGGCATATAGAGACAACCACATAGACATCAGACAACACAGACACAGACACACAGACAAGACACAGCAGAATTACAAAGGGATCTGGACAGGCTGCAGACCTGGTCCAGGCAACTGGCACCTGTGTTCAATCCCACCAAGTGTCCAAGTCAGTGAGGTATTGGGTAAGGGCAAAGAAGAACAGCAGACGGAGTACAGACAAAGTGCCATAGACTACAAACATCACTCAGGAAAAGATCTTGGGGTGAGTAATAACACCAGCACTCTCCTGAAGCGCACCATCAAACCAAATAACTGCCGCAGCATATGGGTCGCCTGGCGAACCTCAGAACAGCATTCCGACATCTTAATAAGGAGTCCGTTTCAGGACCCTGTACGCCGTGTCGTTAGGCCCATATAGAGTATGCGGTCACATTTGGAACCACACACCTAGCCCAAGCATGTAAAGAAACTAGAGAAAGTGCAAAGGTTTGCAACAAGACTAGTCCCATGGTTAAGTGAGGTATGTCCTTTGAGGAGAGGTTAAGGGAAATCAACCTGACGCCACTGAGACAGGAGAGATAGGGGGGAGACATGATAACGACTTACCAAATACTAGAGAGGAATTGAAAGGTGGACAGGACAGGAATTTCCAGAGACTGGACACAGCAACACGGGACACAGTTGGAAGCTGAAGACACAGATGAACAAAGGGATGTTAGGAAGTATTTCCTTCAGCCCACAGAGTAGTCAGGAATTGAATAGTTGGGAAGCCGATGTATGGAGGCAGGATCCATAACATAGCTTTAAAGCAGAGGTACGATAAAGCTCATTGGTTCAGGAGAGTGACCTAGTAGCGACCATGAAGAGGCGGGGGCCAGGAGGCTTGTGACTCGACCCCTGGCAACCCTCAACTAGGTGAGTACAAGCTATGTGAGTACAGACACAGACACACAGACACCAGACACACATGACACAGACACAGACCCACAACACACAACAACACACACCCACACACACCACACACACAGCACACACACAGCAACACACACACACACACCACTGGAAAACCATTGCTGTTATCTTGATATATGTGAACGACATGACTGAATGAATAGACTCCAAAGTGTCCATTTTCAGATGATGAGAAGGTGATGAAGAAAATTCATTCGGACGAAGGACCAGGCAGAACTACAAAGGGAATCTGGACAGGTTGTAGTCCTGGTAAAACAACTGCTCCAGGAGTTCTACCTTACCTCGGCAAAATCAATGAAGATTGGAAGTGGACAAAGAAGGCCGCAGACGGAGAAAAGGCTAGGGGCGAGGAGTACAACATATCTCACTCAAGGAAAGAGATCTTGTGGTGAGTAAAACACCGAGCACATACTCCTAGACTCACATCAACCAAACAACCTGCAAAGCATTAGGGGCGCGTAACAAATCCTAAAGACAGTAAACATTCCGCCCATCTTTATTAAGAATCGTTCAAGGTCCTGTGCACTGAGTGTATACTAATAGGCACATAACTTTGAGTAAACGCACTAGTTTGGAACCCACACCTAGCGAAGCACGTAAAGAAACTAGAGAACAGTGCAAAGGGTTGAGTCAACAGCTAGTCCCAAGCTAAGGGTATGTCCTACAGGGAGAGGTTTACATGGAAATCGACCTGACGACACTGAGGACAGGAGAGAAAGGGGCACAGACAATGACAAAAATAAACAGAGAGGAATTTGACAAGTGGACAGAGACAGAATGCTCCAGAATGGGACACAGGTACAAGGGGACACATTTGGAAGTTGAATAATCAGAGGAATCACAGGGATGGGTTAGGAAGTATTTCTTCAGTTACAGAGTAGTCAAGAAGTAGCATAGTTTTGGGAAGCGATGTAGTGGAGGCAGAAACCATACATAGCTTTAAGAAGCGGAATGATAAAGTTTCATGGTGCAGGGAGATGCCCAGTAGTGGCCATGAAGAGGCCGGGCAAGGAGCTATGACTCGTCCCCTGCAACAACAACTAGAATTGTACAACTATGTGAGTACACCCACCACAAGCACACACCCTACCCATACTCAAACACACACACCATACGTTACATACACATGTGGGGCCATGAGCTATGACTCGACCCCACAACCACAACAGGTGAGTATAACACACACACACAACCATACTCATACATATACTAGCTCCAGAACTAATGGCGGAATATCTTCACACACTTAAAAAACTAACCTAATGGCCTTAAAAAGTTAGTCCGAACCATGAAATCATGTCCCCGGTACTCGGTTACTTCATAAGGAAAATAAAGTAAAGTGCCTATAGGGTCTGGAAACGGAAATTATTGAATATTAAAAATACAGTTACACTACAGAGGAGACTTCTTCAGCTTCAAGGACATTTAATATATAAATAAAGTGGATGAGTAGACCTCGACGGCCAAGAGTACCTCAATTCCATCACACGAAGTGAGAAGGACTAAAAGGTTGGAACTCGACTGATCGAGCTAAAACAAAAATATTGAGACACACAGAAGACCCCAAGGAGAAGCCAGACTTAGGAATGCCAGTAACCAGAATCTCGACCTAATAAACACTACATCGAGAGTCAAAAACCGACACTCTGCTAGAAGATCCTTACTAATGCTGACAATCAAAAACCGTAACACCAGTGTATCCAAGTGGGAAAAAATAACAAATACGGAGCTGTGAATATATTAATAAAAGAAGGAAAAATTCCATCAAAAACAATAAGTTCGGCAAAGCCGTTAAAATAGCATCTAACATTAAGTACCTACTGTCTTGTTTGTGTTAGTTAAATGTTCACACCCCCACTACTGATAACGATGAACTAGAGACCCACAATCATAACTGTTGCTACACCTTCATGCACCAGACGACTCGAGACTTATAACAGACAATTTGCTTCATCTAAAAACGATACATTATTCGACATAACTTTTAAAGTTTAAGCCATTTGTATTGCTTCTAACCCTTGCATGATATATGTTCATGAATAATTCTCACCTAAATTATGAGTCGCGAGCTGGTGTGTGTGTGTGTGAGGTACTCAAGTACCTATTTATATATCAGCTGTATGTGGTTGCAGGTGTCAAAGTTTGCTTCTGGCCTCGCCTCTCGCTAGTCGTTTTACTAGATCCATTCTCTTCTCCATGGATCTTATCGGTACTTCGTCGCAAAGCAATGTATGGATCCATGCCTCCCTACTTCGCTCTCCAGATTGTCCCATTTCCTGAACAACTCTAAGACTGAATAATTACTTCCTAACATCTCTAAGGCTTATCTGATTTAAACTTCCAGTTGTGTCCCTTTTTTTTCTGTGTCCCATCACTGAAACAATCTGGCCCTGTGCACCTTTAAATGCACTATCATAAATTATATACGTCGTTACCATGTCTTCTCTATCCCTCCCCCCTTCTTTGACGTCAGGTTAGTTCCCTAAGCCTCTTCTCATAGTACATGCCCCTTGGCTCCCGAACTAGTCTTTTGCAAACTTTTTGCTCTTTATACAGTTTTCATTGATCGTGTTTATTGTGACACTGTTGGTGAAAGCATACTCCAATGTGTCTGTACGTACACAGTATACGTGAGACGGAATGAATCCTACTTAGATTTCGTCACACTATCTTGGGTTAGTCAGGCTGCCCATGTACTGCAACAGTTATTTAAGTGCGCCTTAGATGTGTACCGGTGTGATGCTCACTCCCAAAGATCCTTTCCCTTAAGTGATTCTTGCAGTCTTTGATCCTTCAGGTCGCACTTCGTCTACGGTCCTTCTTTTCATTTCCCAAGCTTCCTGAGTTTGCACTTACTGGGGTTAATCGTCATTTTGCCGGACTAGTCTTGCAGCCTTTCCAGATCGCCCTTTTAAGATTCAACCTAATCCTCATCTGCTGTCTTTTCCTCATAGTTTCCAATACATTCTTGCAACAGGGATACCTCTGAATCTGCCCATCCAAGTCAATAATATATACAGAAACAGCACCGACTTAGAACCTTACTCTTGTGGAACCCCGCACGTCCGCATGCGCCCCCTCTTAAACTCCTCCGTCACATACCAAACTCGAAACGTTTTCCTTACTGTAAGGTATCTCTGATCCATTACAGGTAGTTTTTTCTTGCTTATTCCGCCTGCTCCTCAAACTTTCCAACCAGTCTCTTGTGTGGGAACAGTTTTAAAATCCATTCTTTAAAGCAAAAGGATAATGCATTTTACACATCACTCTCTCTCCTGCCTATACATCTGTTACCTTGTCCTAAGAACACCAGTACGTTTGTGAAGCAGGATTTCCTTTCTCTGAAGCCCTGCAGGTTTCATGTAATGAGTCCCTGTTCCTTTTTTTAGAAGATGTACCTTTCCTTCCTCTTTGATAATCTCATAACTTTACATAATATACATGTTCAAGCGTCACTGGTCCTAGTAGTTTAGTACAGCCTGTCTGTTGTCCTAACATTTGGGACAACATTGGCTAATTTGCACACCACAGGCAGTATTTCTCTGTGTTCGATAGATTTATTAAGACTCCTTGCCTAGTGGAACACCCTGTCATCTGCTCCCTCTCTCAGGACAAAAGGAGAGATATATCTGCCCACCACCAATGAGTGTCTAGTTCAATCTGCAGTTTCGTCACATCCTTGTCAGTTTTGCGCATTGTGTCCAGCACTTCTCTCGGGTACACCTGCCAGCCTCTCTGTCCTCCACTGGAATACCTCCCTGTGAGCTCCCTCCTTCCTCAGCCTGATACCTAGTCCTGAGATTGTTGTTTTCCTTCTGATTGATATAACGCTGGGTCACATTTTTCTTTGATGCTCTGCCATTCTCAAATTTGCTGCTTGGCCTCTCTCCTTATTAATGTATATTCTTCCGTTCTTTGCTCAACTCTTGTTTTCTGAACCTTTGCCTTCTATACAATTTCCATGCTTGGTCTCCCAGCTGTCAATGTGGGTTGTACATCACTATCATCATTTTTGAACCACAGTCCTGAATGTTCCTATTATGTAGTTATCTGCAACTCTGTCCCATTCTTTCCATCTCCTAAAAACACTACTACCTTTTGATGATCAAGCAACTCTCCTTGCCCCTCTTCCCCTCCATCTACCTCTACCTTTCCTCGTGGATCTGAGATATTCCAGTCGGAAAGATCCCATCTGTTTATCCTCTTGAGCTTGTGTCTGTGAGTGCTATGCTGTGGGGGGGATGCCTTAATGATACTTTTTCCACTTCCATTATATGTATTCCACATGCATTGGTGCACCATGCCTCTACCTCCCTTTCAGTTACTGTATTTGAGTGGTGGGAGGGGTTGGTTCAGGTTGAGGTGTGGAAAGCAGGACAGAATATTATGGAAGCTTGCTGTTGATGGTCATATTTTGCAGGGGGGCTGGCGGACTGTGATGTGGTTTGTTTCTGTTATTGTGTTTGGTTTGGTATAGGGTTGTAGTGGTTGAAAGGGTTACTGTGACCATCTGTGATTAGAATTCACTGAGGCTGAGTTTTCCTGTTTTGTCGAGCCTGCCCTGTCTCTCTTTCCTTTCCTGAGCGTCTTCTTACCATCCTCTATTTATTTACAATTCCCATTCGTTTCAACATTCTGTTAGGTCGAAGTAACATCATTGATTACGTTTGGGATCCCATAGCAGTGGGTTTTCTGTTGAATAGCAATCTGGCTGGCTGATATATTTTTTTCTTTTCAATACCCGCCAATTCCTCTGAAAATTTGTCAGGCCTGGGACATGTATTATTATATGATGCCACCACAAACACTTTTTTTACTCCCTTCTGTCATCATTTTAAATTTCCTGAAGCCAATTAAATAAATAGTAACTCACTCCCTCCATACCTGATGATTAAAATTTAAGCACCTCTTTTTATTTCCCTTATCATATCCAGACACCTGGTGGCCAGATAACATTCTGCAAAGGACTTCCTTTTGTCTCTTTCCGTCCTTCATTCTCCCCTAGCTGCCACTGAAATCCTGTTCCCATTACATAGCTACTTTCGTCCTTTCTTAATATCCTATCTTCACATTTCCAATTCCTCTCCAGGCTCTGTATCTGTGCTTCAGCAGCTATAGCTCATAACCCCACTTCTTTCTTCTCTGCCGAGTCTCCTCCACACTGTATTGGCAAATCTCATTTAGCTTATTTCCCAACTGTTGTTCCCACTGTGCTCTTAAGCCTTTCTATCCATGCTTCCTTCTCAGACAAGCCCTCCTTGAATTCACTTGCCCTACATCCTCTTTATTGAGATTTCCACTTTTTTTCTTCTTGTTAGGATGCGCTATGTTTTTTTCATCTATAATCTTTAAGTGCCGAGGTGTGTGGTGATGTGTGTGTGTGTGGTGTGTGGTGTGTGTGTGTGTGTGGTGTGGTGTTGTGTGTGTGTGTGTGCGTGAGTGTGTGCGTGTAATGTGTATGTGTGTGTATTGCACTTGTGGTTGTAGAGGTCGAGTCTAGCTTCCTGGTGGTTTATGTGTAGCGGGTATGTGTATGAGAGTATTGGTTATGAGTGTGTTAGCCTGTGTCTGTGGGTTTGTGTATGTATGAGAATTAATGTGATATTTTGGTGTGTCTTGTGTGTGTGTGTGTGAACTCACCTAACTGAACTCACCTAATTGTGTTTTGCAGGGGTCGAGACTCATCTCAGGCCCCACCTCTATCATAGAATGCAACGAGTGCCCCTCTGCTCCAAGACTTTAACATAAATCGTCACAAAGCTGCGGATGGGTTCCTGCCACCACTGCATCACTTGCGTAGACTAATTCCACTTCCGACTACTCTATGACTAAAGGAAATACTCCTACATCACTATGACTCTTCTGAGTCTCAGCTTCCTTGTATCGTGTCCCCTGTCTCTGTCCCACCTTGTCTATTCCCACTGAGTATTTATGTATGACGTCATCAAGTGTCCTAACCCTCGCTGGATCCTCCAGGGTCCGTCAGGACCGATTTCCCTTACCTTTCTTCCGTAGGACATACCCACTAAGCTCTGGACTAAGCCTGTCCGCAAACCTTTGCACTTATCTCTAATTTTCTTAGACGCGCTTGACCCGTTGTGGGTTCCAAACTGTGTGCTGCATACTCCAAGTATGGGCTTGACGTACACGTAATACAGTGAACATAAAAATGGTATAAAATACCGACAGGTTGTAGGTAAGAAATAAATGCAACAGTTAGGTATCTTTATTCGAGACGTTTCCGCCTACACAGTAGGGCTTCTTCAGTCGAGTACAGAGAAGTTAATAGAAGCAGAAGATACTTGAAGACGTATGTAATCACATCACCCTTGAAGTTTGGAGTGGTCAGTCCCTCAGTCTGGAGAACAGTATTGTTGCATAGTCTGAAACAATATGGAGTTGAAGAGACAGGATGGAGCCTTATAAACCGTCAGGAGGTGCGATGTAGGCCACTATTAGATGTAAGAATGTATTCGTTTGGGAGGTCATTCCAACTCAAATCCAGCCGTTCTCACTAGTAGAAGTTTCCAAGTTGATTTCCGGTCTTGTACCAAATACCCATTGTGTTGCCAGTGTCTGACAGGTGTGATGGCCTGATTACATCGTCTTCCAGAATCTCTGCTTTCTATCAACTTCTCTGTACTACGACTAAAGAAGCCTACTGTGGAAGGCAAAACGTTTTCGAAATAAAGAAACCTAACCGATGCAAATGTGTGTCTTACCTAACAACGGTTACAGTGTCTTGAACGATTCCTTACTGAGGTGTCAGAGCCTATTCTCAGTATTCCAGGCCGCCCATATGTTGCAGCAGTTATCGGGTTAGATGGGTGCTTCCGGACACATGCTCGGTGTTTATAACTTCACATAAGACTTCTCCTTGAGTGGAGGTTTGCAGTCTAGGTCACCTAGCCTATACCTGTCTGCGGACATCTTTGTCCTTCCCCAAAAATCCAAGAACTTTGCCATTTGGCGTCGGTTAAATTCGAGAAGCCAGTTGCTGGACCAGGTGTCCAGCCTGTCCAGGTCTCTTTGAAGTCCTGCCTGATCCTCATCTGATTTAATTCCCCTCATTAACTACCCATCATCTGTCGAGCAGGGAAACTTCTGAGTCTATTCCTTCGAGTTTATTAGTTTACCACTTTGTCCTAGGCACATGTCGATTTGATACTAGGCCTTTTGTAAATAATGTTGTGTGGATGTGTGTAATGCGTATTTGCGTGTTGTGTGTGTGTACCCACCTATTGAGTTGCAGTGGTTCGAGTCCAGAGCTCCTATGCCCCTACTTTTTTTTTTTTTTTTTTTTTTTTTTTTTTTTTTTTTTTTTTTTTTTTTTTTATTTTTTTTATTTTTTTGTGGTGTGTGTGTGTTGTGTGTGTGTGTGTGTGTGTTTATTTTACCGCTATACCATTCAAAATTGTATATTTATCAGTGTTGCACCAGTCACTTCAAAGAGCTTCCCAACGGACAATCTCATAGCTAGCATTTCTACGCCTCTTCACCTGAATTGGGGCTTAAAAGAAATTCGCCGATGGTGAAGACTACTTTTATCCGACTTTTCTCTGACTCATTCCACAAAAAAAGAAAAAATATGTTTTTTGTTTATTTGAATGATACACAATAATTTATCCACTCTCATTCCTGTTGTTTTTATTTTCTATTTTTTTGTGTTTTATTTCATAAATCACATGCAGATTCGGTGTGATTTATTTTTTCGGGTTTCTGTGAATGATGGTGTATGATGTTACCATAACATAAGAACAAGGAACAACTGCAGAAGGCCTACTGGCCCATGCGAGGCAGGTCAAGGTCACCTACCGCATTAAGCCAATTGACCCAACCTATCAGGTCAGGTCACATTGACTTAAGGGAGGAACACTGCAACCGACTCTGGTACACAAGCTTTCAGTCCAACTCACACCCACCCACATCCACTCATGTATATATCCGACCTATTTTTAAAGATACACAACGTTCTGGCCTCTATAACTGTACTCGGAGTTGTTCCACTCATCCACAACTCTATTACCAACCAGTACTTTCCTATATCCTTCCAGATCTGAATTTTTCCAACTTAAAACCATTAGCTGCGAGTCTTGTCTAGGCTAGAAATTTTTAGCACACTATATAATCCCCCTTTATTTATTCCTTCATCCATTTATACACCTCAATCATATCCCCCCTAATTCTACGTCTTTCCAGAAAGTGCAGATTCAGGGCCCTTATTCTATCCTCATAGGAAGGTTTCTGATACATGGGAATCAACTTGTCATCCTCCTTTGTACATTTCCCAGAAATTTATATCCTTCTGTAATACGGTGACCAAACTGTGCAGCATAAATCTAAATGAGGCCTAACCAAGGATGTATATAGAGTTTGAACAACCTGAGGACGGCCTATTATTAATGCTTCTTGATAAGAAAGCCAAGGATTCGTATTAGCTTTATTGCGACACTTAGCACTGTTGTCTGGTATTGAGATTACTGGATCCCAGAACTTCCTAAATCTATTTTCGCAATCCGTAATATTAAGATCAACATAAATTATTTTATATGTGCCATGGTTATTGTCCTGTCCAACAATTAGAACTTGCCTTTGTCTATATTAAACCTGCATCTGCCACTTCTACCGACTACTGCACAGTCTATTCCAAATCTTCCTGGAGTGGCTCCGAATGTCCTCGTCAGAATGAATTTCGACGGCCTATTTGGTGTCCATCGGCAAACTTGCCGAAATCGCTCTTTATGCCTCATCTATGTCGTCAAGCACACACCCAAGTAGTGAGTGTGTGTGTTTGTGTATGGTGTGTGTGCTTGATGAAGTATTAGTGTGTATGGTTTCTTGTGTGTGTTGTGTGTGTAGTGTGTGGTGTGAGTGAGTGTGTGTGTTGTGTGTGTGTGTGTGTGTTGGTGTGTGTGTTGTGTGTGTGTGTGGTTGAGCCGAGTCGCAAGGTGTGTGTGTGTACTCACCTAATTTTGGTTGCAGAGGGTCAAGTCACACACCCAGTTAGTGAGTGTGTGTTTTGTGTATGTGTTGTTGCTTTATTAATATTTGGTGTATGTTCTGGTGTGTGTGTGTTGTGTGTGTGTGTGTGTGTGTGTGGTGTGTGTGTGTGTTCGTGCGCAGATGTGTGTGTGTGTTTATTTTACCAGTGTGGACATCAATCACTTGAAGGAGCAGCCACCGTGAACCGTGATAGGCAACCACGGTCCTTCAACTATTTCTTCGCCTCTTCTACTGATTGGCACATAAAAGAAATTCGTCGGCAATGAGGACGCGGTGGATATTTCGTCTTCTGACTGACACGAGGAAAAAGAAAAATCATGTTTCCTTGTTATGTTAGTTGTGATTTGACACACTAATTTATCACTGACATATTATCTCAGTTTACACGCAATTTACCTTTTATTTTGAGTTCAATTTTTGCAAAAATTAAGAATCAAATGTGCTGTAATTTTTCCCTTTCATATGAGTAGAGTGTAAAGGAAGTAGATATATATTTGAACATCTTCCTTACACGTTCCACCTTCACCTGTGTGTGTACTCACCTATTTTAGTGTTTGTAGGGTCCGAGTCTTAGCTCCTGGCCCCGCCTCTTCCTGGTTTCTACTGGATACACTACTCTGCCCTGCTCCCATGAGCTTTAATCATACCTCGCCTTAAAACTATTTACTGGTTCCCCGCCTCCACCACGTCACTTTCCTAGGCTATTCCACGGCTGACAGACTCTCTTACTGAAGATATACATCCTAACATCCCTTTGATTCATCTGAGTTTCAACTACATTGTGACCTCTGTGTCGTGTCCCATCTCTGAACCACCCGTCTTTGTCCCACCTTGTCTATTCCGCGCAGTATTTAATTGTCGTATCATGTCTCCTCTGACGGCCACCTGACCTCCAGTGTCGTCAGGCCGATTTCCTCAACTTTCCTCACAGGACAATCCCCGTAATCTGGGACAATCCTTGTTGCAAACCTTTGCACTTCTCTAATTTCCTGACGATTCTTTGACTATGTGTGGATTTCCAAAACTGGTGCTGCATACTCACATATGGGCTGACGTAAATGGTATACAGAGTCCTGAACGAATCCTTAACTAGGTATCGGGACGCATTCCGTATGTTTAGCCAGTGCGCCCGTATGCTGGCAGCAGTTAACTGAATTGATGTGTTACTCAGGATAAAAGATATGCTCGGTGTTATACTCAATGCCCCAGATCTTTCCTTGAGTGAGGATTGGCAGTCTTTGGTCATCTAAACTATATTTTGTCTGCGTGTCTTCTTGCCCTTCCCATATCATCATAACTTTTGCATTTGGCAGGGTTTAAACTCAAGGAGCCAGTTGCCTGGACCAGGCATGTAGTCAGACCAGGGATTCTTTGTTTTAGTTCCTGCTTGAATCCTCGTCCGATTTGATTCTTCCTCATTAACTTCACATCATCTGCAAACAAGTACACTTCTGAGTCTATCCCTTCCGTTATGCCATTCACATTAATACCAAGAACAACACAGGTCCCTAGACTGACCCCTGTGGAACCCCGCTTGCACAGCTCCCTCACCTGACACCTCGTCACGAAACATGACTCGTTTGTTCCCTCCCTGTCAGGTTTTTCTCTATCCCATTACAGGGCCCTTTACTGTTATGGTGTGGCCTGAACCTTCTAGACTTTTATGCAGTAACTCTTGTGAGGTACTGTGTCGAAGGCCTTTCTTGCAGTCCAAAAATACGCAGTCGATCCACCCCTCTCTGTTCTTGTCTTACTTCGTCACCTTGTCCTAAAAACTCCCAGTAGGTTTTGTGACACAGATTTTATCCTTCCCTGAAACCAGTGCAGGTTGTCAATTATACACTTGTTTCTTTACCCAGGTGCTTCCACCACCTCCTCCTGATGATCTCCATGACTTTGCATACAATACACGTTAGTGATACAGGTCTGTAGTTAGTGCCTTAGTCTGTCTCCTTTTTAAAAATGGGACTGCATTTGCCATTTTCCATACCTCAGACAGTTTTGCCCGTTCAATTGAAGTGTTGAAGAACTTTTTGTTAATGGCACACAAGTATCTCTGCTTCCACTTTAAGGACCCACGGAAGAGATGTTATGTCATGGTCCCCACCGCCTTTGAGGTTCAATTCGCATAGCGCTTCTTAACCTCCTCCTTGGTTATAATGACCTCATCCAGCATTTGCTGGTGTACCCCCTGTTCTGAATCCTTTGTCCTACTGGTTACCAACTCAAAATACTTCATTTAAATCACGTGGTTGATCTCCTGACTATTTCCTCTCGGTCTTTCTTGAGAACTCCCCATCACTCTTCCTCATCTGATTACCTGGTTCTTGACAGTTGTTTTCCTCTGATGTGGCTATGCAAACAGCTTCGGAATAAGACTTGACTTTCGATGCTATGTCCATTTTCATAATGTCGCTGAGCCTCCTCTTTATCTGTGCATATTCCGTTTCTGGCTCTTCGGCAAATCTCTATTGTTTTCCTGAGTCTCCTGTCCTTTCTGGTTTTTTCCAGTCAGAATCCCTCTCCCACTGAATGTCTTGCCCAGGAATTCCTCATGCCTGAGGAAGTTCCCCCTGTTGTAGTTTGGTTTTTCCCCAACCTAATTCCAGCTACTCTACCACTTGAAGCTCAACTATTAGTCGAAGCACAGAAACCACATATCACTAGCTCCCATGGGCCATCATACATGATATCCTCGAGTCGAACTACTTAAGTGAATACCAAGGTCCCAGTCTTGCTGGTTCATCCTCACCAGTCTGGTATGTCTCTAACAAGTTTATGCATGAGTTTTCCAGTACCACATCCAGCATCTTAGGCTCTCCATGTTTTCGGGACCCTCCATGGGGCTCCAGTTTTCCCAGTCCAATCTCCTTGGATAGAAATCACCCATAACTAGTAACTTAGCTCCCGCAGTGTGCTCTCCTGGGCCACCTCGGCTAGTGTGTCGACCATTGGCTCTGATTGCTCTCCATCGTATTCTTCTCTTGGCCTCCTGCAGTTCTGTTGTAGGTTGTACATTACAGCAATTAACACCTTATGTCCCTCAGACTGGATCGTTTCCTACTAAGTTAGTCCCTATCGCCCGTGCCATCCATTCCTTCCATTTTCTCAAACCCCACAGGTTTTTAATGAGCATTGAAACTCCTCATTCCCCTCTCCTCCCTCTGTCTTTTCTGAGGATTTTGATATCCGGATGCGAAAAGAATGAATCTGTTTTATAATTCTAAAGAGTTTTGTTTCCTGTGAGTGGCTATCTAGTATCTGGGGATTTCTCCTTGAGTCTTTCAATGCCGGTTCTCTTTTTTGCAACCCCCCTATCTCCGAAAATTTTCCAGCTGTGTCATGACATCTATCCTCCTCTTGCTTTTATGATGCTTTCAATGGCTTTTTTTTCCCTTGTTTTCTTGCTTCATAGATTTTTCCCTTGCAACTTCCCCTGAACCCATACACAAAGACTGACTCCCCTTTCATCTCCCACTGCATATCCTTGTGTATCCCCTCATTCAATTTTATTTCCTCCATGTGCAGCTTTCTTTTTCATTTTCACTAGCTTATGTATTTGGGCCAGTGGCCTGTCCATTTTCCCTTCTCGCTTTCCCTGGCTCTTCTACTGGTCTGTTAGGCCTCCACAATAGCTTATCTCTTCATTTACTACAGTCTCCCTGATGAGCTTCTACTGCAGTTTGCTCCATATATATATATATCTCCATCTTTCCCACAGTCCCCTTATTTGGTGACTGAGGTATCAGTCTCTGGATGTCTATCCCAAAATTTTCTTAGTTCTTTAGGCTGTTTCAGATTTTTTCAGTTCCTTCTTCAAAACTCTGGGAATCCTGGGAGCCTCTGCTGCTTTGACTTTCACCTCCACTTCTGCTTCCATATCTATCCACCTTCCTTTTCATGCTAAGTTTCTTCTAGTTTCTTTTCCCATTTCATGTTCCCGTTTTATGATCCTGCTGCCCAATCTTAACTTTGCAGCTTTCCTCCTCCTGTCCCTTGATTTTCCTAGCCTGCTCTCTGGCAACCCTTTTTGTTTTAATCCTGATTGCCTCAGAGTGGAAACCTATGTAATTCTCTGTATTAGGTTAGTAGTGTGTTTGTCAGAGTTGGTGTGGGTGGGAAGTAAGGAAGAACTGGTGGCTATGTGAGAGGGGTGGGGAATGGGGAATAGGGGGAAATCTGGGAGTGGAAAGAGGGAGAAGCAAGTGGGTGAGTGGGAGAGGGAGAGGGTGGAGGGGAAGGTGAAAAGAGGGGGGGTGGGGGTCAGGGGAAGGAGTGAGAAGTTGTTGGGGGAAGGGGGATGTGTGTGTGAGTCCTGGATATGTGGTGTGTGGGTTGTGTGTGTGTGTGTGTGTGTGTGTGTTGTGGTGTGTGTGTGTAGAGTGTGTATGTGTGGAGTACTACACCAATTTGTGGTTGCATGGGGTCGAGTCCTAGCTCCTGGCCCCGCCTCTTCACCGGTTGCTTCCTAGGCCCCTCTCTCTCCCGCTCCATGAGCTTTATCAAACCTCGTCTTATAAAACTGTGTATGGTTCCTGCCTCCACTACGTCATTTTCTAGGCTATTCACGCCTTACAACACTATGACTGAATAATTACTTCCTACTATCTCTCTGACCATTTGTGTCTTCAACTTCCAATGTGGCCCTTCTTTTCTGTGTCCCTCCCTGGAACATCCTGTCCTTGTTTTCCCCCACCTTGTCAATTCCACGCAAGAATTTATATTCGTTATCATGTCTCCCCTTGACCCTCCTGCACCAGTTTTGCGTCAGGCCGATTTCCTTAATCTTTCTTCATAGGACATTTCCCCTTTAGCTCTTGGAACTAACCTTGATGCAAACCTTTTGTTACTTTCTCTAGTTTCTGACGTGCTTTATCAAGTGCGGGTTCCAAACAGGTGCTGCATACTCCAGTATGGAGCCTGACATCACGGTGTACATGTCTTGAATGATTCCTTACAAGGACTCGGAATGCTGTTCTCATGTTTGCCAGGCGCCCAAATGCTGACAGCAAGTTATCTGATTGATGTGTGCTTCCGATACATGCTCGGTTATACTCACCCCAAGATCTTTCCTCCTTGAGTGAGGTTTGCAGTCTTTGCCACCTAGCCAATACTCGTCTGTGGTCTTCTGTGCCCTTCCCCTATCTTCATGACTTTGCATTTGGCAGGTTAAATTCTGAGAAGCCATTTGCTGGACCAGGTGTCAGTCTGTCCAGTTCTATTGAAGTCCTGCCTGGTCCATCATCAGATAGTAATTCTCCCATTAACTTCACATCATCCTGCAAACAGGGACAATTTCTGAGTCTAACCCTTCCGTCATGTCGTTTCACATATTGTGTGGTGTTGTGTGTGTGTGAGTGTGTGTGTTGGATTATTTAATAATGTGTGGAATTATGGTGTTGGTTTATAATTATGTGTCTGAAAAGTAGGTACTTGTGTGTTGGAGTGTAAGGTGGAGTTTCAGTGGTCCTTTGACTGAGACAACCTCTTGTGACCGATCCCACCCTCCTTTTGACTTGGGTGTGTGCGTATGTGTGCGCATTTGTGTGTGTTTGTGCGTGTGCGTGTGCCTTGTGTTTACACTCCTAATTGATAACTCACCTATTTGTTGGTTGCAGGTGTCGAGTCCTAGCTCCTGCCCCAAGCCTCTTCACCGTTTGCTACTAGGCCCTCTCTCTCCCCGCTCCATGAGCTTTATCAAACCTCGTCCTTAAAACTGTGTATGGTTTCCTGCCTCCACCTACGTCCATTTCCTAGGCTTTCACTGCCTTTACCACTCTACGACTGAAGAAATACTTCCTACTATCTCTCTGTCTCCCTCGTGTCTTCAACTTCCAATTGTTGGCCTCTTGTTTCTGTGTCCCCTCCCTGAACAACCTGTCCTTGTCCCACCTTTCTAATTCCACCAGTATTTTATATGTCGTGTATCATGTCACCCCCTGACCCTCCTGTCCTCCATTGTCGTCAGCCGATTCCCTTAATCTTTCTTAATAGGACACACATACACTTTTAGATACGCAACACACAGAACCCACAAAAGTGAAGAAGCGACAATTGAAGCTTAGTCAGAGGACTTTAGTGTAGAGAAGGAACAGTGGTAAAAAATACTGAGAAGGATTTGACAGGGTTGACATTATTTTATTATAATAAAAAAGAAGCGCTAAGCGCACAAGGAACAGGGATGGACCAGAAAATGAATATTCGACAGTTTTTGATGCACAGAAAACGAGAAGAAGCTAGAGACTGAAAACATGAAATGAGACAAGGGATGTTATGAATTATCTTTCGTCCTCGAAATAGTCAGAAGTGTAATACCCTGGAACTCGACGTGACAAGTGGTACAAATCCATCCACAAATTGTTAAGAATAGGTGCGAATAAGGTTCCCGAAATACAGAGCAAATGCCCTTACACACGCACATACAGACGGGCATATAGAGACAACCACATAGACATCAGACAACACAGACACAGACACACAGACAAGACACAGCAGAATTACAAAGGGATCTGGACAGGCTGCAGACCTGGTCCAGGCAACTGGCACCTGTGTTCAATCCCACCAAGTGTCCAAGTCAGTGAGGTATTGGGTAAGGGCAAAGAAGAACAGCAGACGGAGTACAGACAAAGTGCCATAGACTACAAACATCACTCAGGAAAAGATCTTGGGGTGAGTAATAACACCAGCACTCTCCTGAAGCGCACCATCAAACCAAATAACTGCCGCAGCATATGGGTCGCCTGGCGAACCTCAGAACAGCATTCCGACATCTTAATAAGGAGTCCGTTTCAGGACCCTGTACGCCGTGTCGTTAGGCCCATATAGAGTATGCGGTCACATTTGGAACCACACACCTAGCCCAAGCATGTAAAGAAACTAGAGAAAGTGCAAAGGTTTGCAACAAGACTAGTCCCATGGTTAAGTGAGGTATGTCCTTTGAGGAGAGGTTAAGGGAAATCAACCTGACGCCACTGAGACAGGAGAGATAGGGGGGAGACATGATAACGACTTACCAAATACTAGAGAGGAATTGAAAGGTGGACAGGACAGGAATTTCCAGAGACTGGACACAGCAACACGGGACACAGTTGGAAGCTGAAGACACAGATGAACAAAGGGATGTTAGGAAGTATTTCCTTCAGCCCACAGAGTAGTCAGGAATTGAATAGTTGGGAAGCCGATGTATGGAGGCAGGATCCATAACATAGCTTTAAAGCAGAGGTACGATAAAGCTCATTGGTTCAGGAGAGTGACCTAGTAGCGACCATGAAGAGGCGGGGGCCAGGAGGCTTGTGACTCGACCCCTGGCAACCCTCAACTAGGTGAGTACAAGCTATGTGAGTACAGACACAGACACACAGACACCAGACACACATGACACAGACACAGACCCACAACACACAACAACACACACCCACACACACCACACACACAGCACACACACAGCAACACACACACACACACCACTGGAAAACCATTGCTGTTATCTTGATATATGTGAACGACATGACTGAATGAATAGACTCCAAAGTGTCCATTTTCAGATGATGAGAAGGTGATGAAGAAAATTCATTCGGACGAAGGACCAGGCAGAACTACAAAGGGAATCTGGACAGGTTGTAGTCCTGGTAAAACAACTGCTCCAGGAGTTCTACCTTACCTCGGCAAAATCAATGAAGATTGGAAGTGGACAAAGAAGGCCGCAGACGGAGAAAAGGCTAGGGGCGAGGAGTACAACATATCTCACTCAAGGAAAGAGATCTTGTGGTGAGTAAAACACCGAGCACATACTCCTAGACTCACATCAACCAAACAACCTGCAAAGCATTAGGGGCGCGTAACAAATCCTAAAGACAGTAAACATTCCGCCCATCTTTATTAAGAATCGTTCAAGGTCCTGTGCACTGAGTGTATACTAATAGGCACATAACTTTGAGTAAACGCACTAGTTTGGAACCCACACCTAGCGAAGCACGTAAAGAAACTAGAGAACAGTGCAAAGGGTTGAGTCAACAGCTAGTCCCAAGCTAAGGGTATGTCCTACAGGGAGAGGTTTACATGGAAATCGACCTGACGACACTGAGGACAGGAGAGAAAGGGGCACAGACAATGACAAAAATAAACAGAGAGGAATTTGACAAGTGGACAGAGACAGAATGCTCCAGAATGGGACACAGGTACAAGGGGACACATTTGGAAGTTGAATAATCAGAGGAATCACAGGGATGGGTTAGGAAGTATTTCTTCAGTTACAGAGTAGTCAAGAAGTAGCATAGTTTTGGGAAGCGATGTAGTGGAGGCAGAAACCATACATAGCTTTAAGAAGCGGAATGATAAAGTTTCATGGTGCAGGGAGATGCCCAGTAGTGGCCAGTGAAGAGGCCGGGCAAGGAGCTATGACTCGTCCCCTGCAACAACAACTAGAATTGTACAACTATGTGAGTACACCCACCACAAGCACACACCCTACCCATACTCAAACACACACACCATACGTTACATACACATGTGGGGCCATGAGCTATGACTCGACCCCACAACCACAACAGGTGAGTATACACACACACACACAACCATACTCATACATATACTAGCTCCAGAACTAATGGCGGAATATCTTCACACACTTAAAAAACTAACCTAATGGCCTTAAAAAGTTAGTCCGAACCATGAAATCATGTCCCCGGTACTCGGTTACTTCATAAGGAAAATAAAGTAAAGTGCCTATAGGGTCTGGAAACGGAAATTATTGAATATTAAAAATACAGTTACACTACAGAGGAGACTTCTTCAGCTTCAAGGACATTTAATATATAAATAAAGTGGATGAGTAGACCTCGACGGCCAAGAGTACCTCAATTCCATCACACGAAGTGAGAAGGACTAAAAGGTTGGAACTCGACTGATCGAGCTAAAACAAAAATATTGAGACACACAGAAGACCCCAAGGAGAAGCCAGACTTAGGAATGCCAGTAACCAGAATCTCGACCTAATAAACACTACATCGAGAGTCAAAAACCGACACTCTGCTAGAAGATCCTTACTAATGCTGACAATCAAAAACCGTAACACCAGTGTATCCAAGTGGGAAAAAATAACAAATACGGAGCTGTGAATATATTAATAAAAGAAGGAAAAATTCCATCAAAAACAATAAGTTCGGCAAAGCCGTTAAAATAGCATCTAACATTAAGTACCTACTGTCTTGTTTGTGTTAGTTAAATGTTCACACCCCCACTACTGATAACGATGAACTAGAGACCCACAATCATAACTGTTGCTACACCTTCATGCACCAGACGACTCGAGACTTATAACAGACAATTTGCTTCATCTAAAAACGATACATTATTCGACATAACTTTTAAAGTTTAAGCCATTTGTATTGCTTCTAACCCTTGCATGATATATGTTCATGAATAATTCTCACCTAAATTATGAGTCGCGAGCTGGTGTGTGTGTGTGTGAGGTACTCAAGTACCTATTTATATATCAGCTGTATGTGGTTGCAGGTGTCAAAGTTTGCTTCTGGCCTCGCCTCTCGCTAGTCGTTTTACTAGATCCATTCTCTTCTCCATGGATCTTATCGGTACTTCGTCGCAAAGCAATGTATGGATCCATGCCTCCCTACTTCGCTCTCCAGATTGTCCCATTTCCTGAACAACTCTAAGACTGAATAATTACTTCCTAACATCTCTAAGGCTTATCTGATTTAAACTTCCAGTTGTGTCCCTTTTTTTTCTGTGTCCCATCACTGAAACAATCTGGCCCTGTGCACCTTTAAATGCACTATCATAAATTATATACGTCGTTACCATGTCTTCTCTATCCCTCCCCCCTTCTTTGACGTCAGGTTAGTTCCCTAAGCCTCTTCTCATAGTACATGCCCCTTGGCTCCCGAACTAGTCTTTTGCAAACTTTTTGCTCTTTATACAGTTTTCATTGATCGTGTTTATTGTGACACTGTTGGTGAAAGCATACTCCAATGTGTCTGTACGTACACAGTATACGTGAGACGGAATGAATCCTACTTAGATTTCGTCACACTATCTTGGGTTAGTCAGGCTGCCCATGTACTGCAACAGTTATTTAAGTGCGCCTTAGATGTGTACCGGTGTGATGCTCACTCCCAAAGATCCTTTCCCTTAAGTGATTCTTGCAGTCTTTGATCCTTCAGGTCGCACTTCGTCTACGGTCCTTCTTTTCATTTCCCAAGCTTCCTGAGTTTGCACTTACTGGGGTTAATCGTCATTTTGCCGGACTAGTCTTGCAGCCTTTCCAGATCGCCCTTTTAAGATTCAACCTAATCCTCATCTGCTGTCTTTTCCTCATAGTTTCCAATACATTCTTGCAACAGGGATACCTCTGAATCTGCCCATCCAAGTCAATAATATATACAGAAACAGCACCGACTTAGAACCTTACTCTTGTGGAACCCCGCACGTCCGCATGCGCCCCCTCTTAAACTCCTCCGTCACATACCAAACTCGAAACGTTTTCCTTACTGTAAGGTATCTCTGATCCATTACAGGTAGTTTTTTCTTGCTTATTCCGCCTGCTCCTCAAACTTTCCAACCAGTCTCTTGTGTGGGAACAGTTTTAAAATCCATTCTTTAAAGCAAAAGGATAATGCATTTTACACATCACTCTCTCTCCTGCCTATACATCTGTTACCTTGTCCTAAGAACACCAGTACGTTTGTGAAGCAGGATTTCCTTTCTCTGAAGCCCTGCAGGTTTCATGTAATGAGTCCCTGTTCCTTTTTTTAGAAGATGTACCTTTCCTTCCTCTTTGATAATCTCATAACTTTACATAATATACATGTTCAAGCGTCACTGGTCCTAGTAGTTTAGTACAGCCTGTCTGTTGTCCTAACATTTGGGACAACATTGGCTAATTTGCACACCACAGGCAGTATTTCTCTGTGTTCGATAGATTTATTAAGACTCCTTGCCTAGTGGAACACCCTGTCATCTGCTCCCTCTCTCAGGACAAAAGGAGAGATATATCTGCCCACCACCAATGAGTGTCTAGTTCAATCTGCAGTTTCGTCACATCCTTGTCAGTTTTGCGCATTGTGTCCAGCACTTCTCTCGGGTACACCTGCCAGCCTCTCTGTCCTCCACTGGAATACCTCCCTGTGAGCTCCCTCCTTCCTCAGCCTGATACCTAGTCCTGAGATTGTTGTTTTCCTTCTGATTGATATAACGCTGGGTCACATTTTTCTTTGATGCTCTGCCATTCTCAAATTTGCTGCTTGGCCTCTCTCCTTATTAATGTATATTCTTCCGTTCTTTGCTCAACTCTTGTTTTCTGAACCTTTGCCTTCTATACAATTTCCATGCTTGGTCTCCCAGCTGTCAATGTGGGTTGTACATCACTATCATCATTTTTGAACCACAGTCCTGAATGTTCCTATTATGTAGTTATCTGCAACTCTGTCCCATTCTTTCCATCTCCTAAAAACACTACTACCTTTTGATGATCAAGCAACTCTCCTTGCCCCTCTTCCCCTCCATCTACCTCTACCTTTCCTCGTGGATCTGAGATATTCCAGTCGGAAAGATCCCATCTGTTTATCCTCTTGAGCTTGTGTCTGTGAGTGCTATGCTGTGGGGGGGATGCCTTAATGATACTTTTTCCACTTCCATTATATGTATTCCACATGCATTGGTGCACCATGCCTCTACCTCCCTTTCAGTTACTGTATTTGAGTGGTGGGAGGGGTTGGTTCAGGTTGAGGTGTGGAAAGCAGGACAGAATATTATGGAAGCTTGCTGTTGATGGTCATATTTTGCAGGGGGGCTGGCGGACTGTGATGTGGTTTGTTTCTGTTATTGTGTTTGGTTTGGTATAGGGTTGTAGTGGTTGAAAGGGTTACTGTGACCATCTGTGATTAGAATTCACTGAGGCTGAGTTTTCCTGTTTTGTCGAGCCTGCCCTGTCTCTCTTTCCTTTCCTGAGCGTCTTCTTACCATCCTCTATTTATTTACAATTCCCATTCGTTTCAACATTCTGTTAGGTCGAAGTAACATCATTGATTACGTTTGGGATCCCATAGCAGTGGGTTTTCTGTTGAATAGCAATCTGGCTGGCTGATATATTTTTTTCTTTTCAATACCCGCCAATTCCTCTGAAAATTTGTCAGGCCTGGGACATGTATTATTATATGATGCCACCACAAACACTTTTTTTACTCCCTTCTGTCATCATTTTAAATTTCCTGAAGCCAATTAAATAAATAGTAACTCACTCCCTCCATACCTGATGATTAAAATTTAAGCACCTCTTTTTATTTCCCTTATCATATCCAGACACCTGGTGGCCAGATAACATTCTGCAAAGGACTTCCTTTTGTCTCTTTCCGTCCTTCATTCTCCCCTAGCTGCCACTGAAATCCTGTTCCCATTACATAGCTACTTTCGTCCTTTCTTAATATCCTATCTTCACATTTCCAATTCCTCTCCAGGCTCTGTATCTGTGCTTCAGCAGCTATAGCTCATAACCCCACTTCTTTCTTCTCTGCCGAGTCTCCTCCACACTGTATTGGCAAATCTCATTTAGCTTATTTCCCAACTGTTGTTCCCACTGTGCTCTTAAGCCTTTCTATCCATGCTTCCTTCTCAGACAAGCCCTCCTTGAATTCACTTGCCCTACATCCTCTTTATTGAGATTTCCACTTTTTTTCTTCTTGTTAGGATGCGCTATGTTTTTTTCATCTATAATCTTTAAGTGCCGAGGTGTGTGGTGATGTGTGTGTGTGTGGTGTGTGGTGTGTGTGTGTGTGTGGTGTGGTGTTGTGTGTGTGTGTGTGCGTGAGTGTGTGCGTGTAATGTGTATGTGTGTGTATTGCACTTGTGGTTGTAGAGGTCGAGTCTAGCTTCCTGGTGGTTTATGTGTAGCGGGTATGTGTATGAGAGTATTGGTTATGAGTGTGTTAGCCTGTGTCTGTGGGTTTGTGTATGTATGAGAATTAATGTGATATTTTGGTGTGTCTTGTGTGTGTGTGTGTGAACTCACCTAACTGAACTCACCTAATTGTGTTTTGCAGGGGTCGAGACTCATCTCAGGCCCCACCTCTATCATAGAATGCAACGAGTGCCCCTCTGCTCCAAGACTTTAACATAAATCGTCACAAAGCTGCGGATGGGTTCCTGCCACCACTGCATCACTTGCGTAGACTAATTCCACTTCCGACTACTCTATGACTAAAGGAAATACTCCTACATCACTATGACTCTTCTGAGTCTCAGCTTCCTTGTATCGTGTCCCCTGTCTCTGTCCCACCTTGTCTATTCCCACTGAGTATTTATGTATGACGTCATCAAGTGTCCTAACCCTCGCTGGATCCTCCAGGGTCCGTCAGGACCGATTTCCCTTACCTTTCTTCCGTAGGACATACCCACTAAGCTCTGGACTAAGCCTGTCCGCAAACCTTTGCACTTATCTCTAATTTTCTTAGACGCGCTTGACCCGTTGTGGGTTCCAAACTGTGTGCTGCATACTCCAAGTATGGGCTTGACGTACACGTAATACAGTGAACATAAAAATGGTATAAAATACCGACAGGTTGTAGGTAAGAAATAAATGCAACAGTTAGGTATCTTTATTCGAGACGTTTCCGCCTACACAGTAGGGCTTCTTCAGTCGAGTACAGAGAAGTTAATAGAAGCAGAAGATACTTGAAGACGTATGTAATCACATCACCCTTGAAGTTTGGAGTGGTCAGTCCCTCAGTCTGGAGAACAGTATTGTTGCATAGTCTGAAACAATATGGAGTTGAAGAGACAGGATGGAGCCTTATAAACCGTCAGGAGGTGCGATGTAGGCCACTATTAGATGTAAGAATGTATTCGTTTGGGAGGTCATTCCAACTCAAATCCAGCCGTTCTCACTAGTAGAAGTTTCCAAGTTGATTTCCGGTCTTGTACCAAATACCCATTGTGTTGCCAGTGTCTGACAGGTGTGATGGCCTGATTACATCGTCTTCCAGAATCTCTGCTTTCTATCAACTTCTCTGTACTACGACTAAAGAAGCCTACTGTGGAAGGCAAAACGTTTTCGAAATAAAGAAACCTAACCGATGCAAATGTGTGTCTTACCTAACAACGGTTACAGTGTCTTGAACGATTCCTTACTGAGGTGTCAGAGCCTATTCTCAGTATTCCAGGCCGCCCATATGTTGCAGCAGTTATCGGGTTAGATGGGTGCTTCCGGACACATGCTCGGTGTTTATAACTTCACATAAGACTTCTCCTTGAGTGGAGGTTTGCAGTCTAGGTCACCTAGCCTATACCTGTCTGCGGACATCTTTGTCCTTCCCCAAAAATCCAAGAACTTTGCCATTTGGCGTCGGTTAAATTCGAGAAGCCAGTTGCTGGACCAGGTGTCCAGCCTGTCCAGGTCTCTTTGAAGTCCTGCCTGATCCTCATCTGATTTAATTCCCCTCATTAACTACCCATCATCTGTCGAGCAGGGAAACTTCTGAGTCTATTCCTTCGAGTTTATTAGTTTACCACTTTGTCCTAGGCACATGTCGATTTGATACTAGGCCTTTTGTAAATAATGTTGTGTGGATGTGTGTAATGCGTATTTGCGTGTTGTGTGTGTGTACCCACCTATTGAGTTGCAGTGGTTCGAGTCCAGAGCTCCTATGCCCCTACTTTTTTTTTTTTTTTTTTTTTTTTTTTTTTTTTTTTTTTTTTTTTTTTTTTTATTTTTTTTATTTTTTTGTGGTGTGTGTGTGTTGTGTGTGTGTGTGTGTGTGTTTATTTTACCGCTATACCATTCAAAATTGTATATTTATCAGTGTTGCACCAGTCACTTCAAAGAGCTTCCCAACGGACAATCTCATAGCTAGCATTTCTACGCCTCTTCACCTGAATTGGGGCTTAAAAGAAATTCGCCGATGGTGAAGACTACTTTTATCCGACTTTTCTCTGACTCATTCCACAAAAAAAGAAAAAATATGTTTTTTGTTTATTTGAATGATACACAATAATTTATCCACTCTCATTCCTGTTGTTTTTATTTTCTATTTTTTTGTGTTTTATTTCATAAATCACATGCAGATTCGGTGTGATTTATTTTTTCGGGTTTCTGTGAATGATGGTGTATGATGTTACCATAACATAAGAACAAGGAACAACTGCAGAAGGCCTACTGGCCCATGCGAGGCAGGTCAAGGTCACCTACCGCATTAAGCCAATTGACCCAACCTATCAGGTCAGGTCACATTGACTTAAGGGAGGAACACTGCAACCGACTCTGGTACACAAGCTTTCAGTCCAACTCACACCCACCCACATCCACTCATGTATATATCCGACCTATTTTTAAAGATACACAACGTTCTGGCCTCTATAACTGTACTCGGAGTTGTTCCACTCATCCACAACTCTATTACCAACCAGTACTTTCCTATATCCTTCCAGATCTGAATTTTTCCAACTTAAAACCATTAGCTGCGAGTCTTGTCTAGGCTAGAAATTTTTAGCACACTATATAATCCCCCTTTATTTATTCCTTCATCCATTTATACACCTCAATCATATCCCCCCTAATTCTACGTCTTTCCAGAAAGTGCAGATTCAGGGCCCTTATTCTATCCTCATAGGAAGGTTTCTGATACATGGGAATCAACTTGTCATCCTCCTTTGTACATTTCCCAGAAATTTATATCCTTCTGTAATACGGTGACCAAACTGTGCAGCATAAATCTAAATGAGGCCTAACCAAGGATGTATATAGAGTTTGAACAACCTGAGGACGGCCTATTATTAATGCTTCTTGATAAGAAAGCCAAGGATTCGTATTAGCTTTATTGCGACACTTAGCACTGTTGTCTGGTATTGAGATTACTGGATCCCAGAACTTCCTAAATCTATTTTCGCAATCCGTAATATTAAGATCAACATAAATTATTTTATATGTGCCATGGTTATTGTCCTGTCCAACAATTAGAACTTGCCTTTGTCTATATTAAACCTGCATCTGCCACTTCTACCGACTACTGCACAGTCTATTCCAAATCTTCCTGGAGTGGCTCCGAATGTCCTCGTCAGAATGAATTTCGACGGCCTATTTGGTGTCCATCGGCAAACTTGCCGAAATCGCTCTTTATGCCTCATCTATGTCGTCAAGCACACACCCAAGTAGTGAGTGTGTGTGTTTGTGTATGGTGTGTGTGCTTGATGAAGTATTAGTGTGTATGGTTTCTTGTGTGTGTTGTGTGTGTAGTGTGTGGTGTGAGTGAGTGTGTGTGTTGTGTGTGTGTGTGTGTGTTGGTGTGTGTGTTGTGTGTGTGTGTGGTTGAGCCGAGTCGCAAGGTGTGTGTGTGTACTCACCTAATTTTGGTTGCAGAGGGTCAAGTCACACACCCAGTTAGTGAGTGTGTGTTTTGTGTATGTGTTGTTGCTTTATTAATATTTGGTGTATGTTCTGGTGTGTGTGTGTTGTGTGTGTGTGTGTGTGTGTGTGGTGTGTGTGTGTGTTCGTGCGCAGATGTGTGTGTGTGTTTATTTTACCAGTGTGGACATCAATCACTTGAAGGAGCAGCCACCGTGAACCGTGATAGGCAACCACGGTCCTTCAACTATTTCTTCGCCTCTTCTACTGATTGGCACATAAAAGAAATTCGTCGGCAATGAGGACGCGGTGGATATTTCGTCTTCTGACTGACACGAGGAAAAAGAAAAATCATGTTTCCTTGTTATGTTAGTTGTGATTTGACACACTAATTTATCACTGACATATTATCTCAGTTTACACGCAATTTACCTTTTATTTTGAGTTCAATTTTTGCAAAAATTAAGAATCAAATGTGCTGTAATTTTTCCCTTTCATATGAGTAGAGTGTAAAGGAAGTAGATATATATTTGAACATCTTCCTTACACGTTCCACCTTCACCTGTGTGTGTACTCACCTATTTTAGTGTTTGTAGGGTCCGAGTCTTAGCTCCTGGCCCCGCCTCTTCCTGGTTTCTACTGGATACACTACTCTGCCCTGCTCCCATGAGCTTTAATCATACCTCGCCTTAAAACTATTTACTGGTTCCCCGCCTCCACCACGTCACTTTCCTAGGCTATTCCACGGCTGACAGACTCTCTTACTGAAGATATACATCCTAACATCCCTTTGATTCATCTGAGTTTCAACTACATTGTGACCTCTGTGTCGTGTCCCATCTCTGAACCACCCGTCTTTGTCCCACCTTGTCTATTCCGCGCAGTATTTAATTGTCGTATCATGTCTCCTCTGACGGCCACCTGACCTCCAGTGTCGTCAGGCCGATTTCCTCAACTTTCCTCACAGGACAATCCCCGTAATCTGGGACAATCCTTGTTGCAAACCTTTGCACTTCTCTAATTTCCTGACGATTCTTTGACTATGTGTGGATTTCCAAAACTGGTGCTGCATACTCACATATGGGCTGACGTAAATGGTATACAGAGTCCTGAACGAATCCTTAACTAGGTATCGGGACGCATTCCGTATGTTTAGCCAGTGCGCCCGTATGCTGGCAGCAGTTAACTGAATTGATGTGTTACTCAGGATAAAAGATATGCTCGGTGTTATACTCAATGCCCCAGATCTTTCCTTGAGTGAGGATTGGCAGTCTTTGGTCATCTAAACTATATTTTGTCTGCGTGTCTTCTTGCCCTTCCCATATCATCATAACTTTTGCATTTGGCAGGGTTTAAACTCAAGGAGCCAGTTGCCTGGACCAGGCATGTAGTCAGACCAGGGATTCTTTGTTTTAGTTCCTGCTTGAATCCTCGTCCGATTTGATTCTTCCTCATTAACTTCACATCATCTGCAAACAAGTACACTTCTGAGTCTATCCCTTCCGTTATGCCATTCACATTAATACCAAGAACAACACAGGTCCCTAGACTGACCCCTGTGGAACCCCGCTTGCACAGCTCCCTCACCTGACACCTCGTCACGAAACATGACTCGTTTGTTCCCTCCCTGTCAGGTTTTTCTCTATCCCATTACAGGGCCCTTTACTGTTATGGTGTGGCCTGAACCTTCTAGACTTTTATGCAGTAACTCTTGTGAGGTACTGTGTCGAAGGCCTTTCTTGCAGTCCAAAAATACGCAGTCGATCCACCCCTCTCTGTTCTTGTCTTACTTCGTCACCTTGTCCTAAAAACTCCCAGTAGGTTTTGTGACACAGATTTTATCCTTCCCTGAAACCAGTGCAGGTTGTCAATTATACACTTGTTTCTTTACCCAGGTGCTTCCACCACCTCCTCCTGATGATCTCCATGACTTTGCATACAATACACGTTAGTGATACAGGTCTGTAGTTAGTGCCTTAGTCTGTCTCCTTTTTAAAAATGGGACTGCATTTGCCATTTTCCATACCTCAGACAGTTTTGCCCGTTCAATTGAAGTGTTGAAGAACTTTTTGTTAATGGCACACAAGTATCTCTGCTTCCACTTTAAGGACCCACGGAAGAGATGTTATGTCATGGTCCCCACCGCCTTTGAGGTTCAATTCGCATAGCGCTTCTTAACCTCCTCCTTGGTTATAATGACCTCATCCAGCATTTGCTGGTGTACCCCCTGTTCTGAATCCTTTGTCCTACTGGTTACCAACTCAAAATACTTCATTTAAATCACGTGGTTGATCTCCTGACTATTTCCTCTCGGTCTTTCTTGAGAACTCCCCATCACTCTTCCTCATCTGATTACCTGGTTCTTGACAGTTGTTTTCCTCTGATGTGGCTATGCAAACAGCTTCGGAATAAGACTTGACTTTCGATGCTATGTCCATTTTCATAATGTCGCTGAGCCTCCTCTTTATCTGTGCATATTCCGTTTCTGGCTCTTCGGCAAATCTCTATTGTTTTCCTGAGTCTCCTGTCCTTTCTGGTTTTTTCCAGTCAGAATCCCTCTCCCACTGAATGTCTTGCCCAGGAATTCCTCATGCCTGAGGAAGTTCCCCCTGTTGTAGTTTGGTTTTTCCCCAACCTAATTCCAGCTACTCTACCACTTGAAGCTCAACTATTAGTCGAAGCACAGAAACCACATATCACTAGCTCCCATGGGCCATCATACATGATATCCTCGAGTCGAACTACTTAAGTGAATACCAAGGTCCCAGTCTTGCTGGTTCATCCTCACCAGTCTGGTATGTCTCTAACAAGTTTATGCATGAGTTTTCCAGTACCACATCCAGCATCTTAGGCTCTCCATGTTTTCGGGACCCTCCATGGGGCTCCAGTTTTCCCAGTCCAATCTCCTTGGATAGAAATCACCCATAACTAGTAACTTAGCTCCCGCAGTGTGCTCTCCTGGGCCACCTCGGCTAGTGTGTCGACCATTGGCTCTGATTGCTCTCCATCGAATTCTTCTCTTGGCCTCCTGCAGTTCTGTGGTGGGTTGTACAATACTCGCAATTATCCCTTATGTCCCTCAACTGGATTGTTCCTACTAAGTAGTTCCCCATTCGCCCGTGTCATCCATTCCTTCCTTTTTCTCAAAACCCACTGTTTTTTATGAGCAGTGCAACTCCTCCCCCTCTCCATCCCCTTTCTTATCCTTAGAATTGAAATCCGGGATGGAAAGAATGAATCTTATTCTTTTGATGAGTTTTGTTTCAGAGAGTGCTATTATGTCTGGGGATGTCTCTTGATTCTTACGTGCCAGCTCCTCATACTTTGTTTGTTTATACATTCTGCATTTGTATACCACAACCTTCAACTTCTTTCTAAGACTGTGGTCTGGGAGGTATGGCTCTTATTTCTTTGAGCTGTTTTCAATTTTACAATTCCTCTTCTAAATTCCCTGTATCCTAGCTTCTGCTGCTTTGACATGCACCTCACACTTCCTGCTTTCCATATCTACCTCTCTTCCATTCTCAACTAAGTTCTTTCTAGTTTCTTTTTCCCTACATGATCCCTTTTTATGAGCTCTGCTGCCCAATCTTCCTTTGCATTTCCTCTCCTGTCCCTTGGTTTTTCTTGTTGCACTCTGCAACCCCCCCCATTTTTGTTTTATCCTGATTGCCTCAGGTGGAAACCTATGTAGTTCCTGTATGTTAGTTAGTATGGTTTATTCAGAGTGTGGGGGGGGAAGTAGTGGAGGAACTTTGGCTATGTGGAGCGAGAGGGGAGGGTGGGGATGGTTTGGGGTGGACGGGGGAGGGTAGGGTGAATCGAGGGAGGGGAGGGATCAGGGTAAGTGAGAGATGTCGGTTGTGAGGTGGAGTTATGTGTGTGTGTTGTGTGTGTTGTGTGTTTGTGTGGAGTGTGTGTGTGTGAGTGTGATGTGTCGTGGGTGAGTATTTCGTGTGGCTTTGTTGTGTGTGTGTATGTTGATGAGTGAAAATTCTATAAGCGTGTGGAATTTTTTGTGTGGAATTATGTGTGGGTTTATTATGTACTGAAAAGGTAGGTGGCCTTGTGCGTTTAATGTAAGTCTCAGAGGTCCTTGGCTGCCCACGACACCTTCTTGGTGACCTACCCCCAACCCTCCTGGGACTTACCGTCACTTCCTTACAGGTGGTGTTGAGTGTGTGTGTGTGTGTGTGTGTTGTGTGTGTGTAATTATGTGTCGAATTATGTGTTGGTTTATTATGTGTCTGAAAAGTAGGTGGCTTGTGCTCTTGTTGCAGAACCTTGCACTTCTCTAGTCTCTTACGTGCTTGGCTAGGTGTGGGTTCCAACTGTGACGCACACATCCAATGTGCCTAACGTAAACGGTGTACAGGGTCCTGAAACGATTACTTTATTGAGATGTCGAATGTTCTATGTTTGTTAGGCACCCATAAGCTGCAGCAGTTATTGGTTGAGATGTGCGCTAGGAGATGTCCTTTGTTATACTCACCCCAAGAACTTTTTCTTGAGTGGAGGTTTGTAGTCCTGCCCCCTAGACTGTACACCGTCGCGGTCTTCCTTTGCCCTTCCCCAATCTTCATGACTTTGCACTTGGTGGGTTAACTCCAGGCCAATGTGTGTGTGTGTGTGGTGTGGTGTGTGTGTGTGTGTGTTTGTTGTGTATGTTCGTGTGTGTATATGTATGTGTGTTCGTGGTGTGTGTGTGTGGTGTGTGTGTTGTGTGTGGTGTGTTCGTGTGGGGGAGTGTGTGGGTGCGTTTGTGTGTGTATGTGTGTGTGTGTGTGTGTGACCAGTGACTGTTGCAAATTAGTTTGAGAGTTTAACAACATCATCAGCAAAGTAACCTTTTCCATGAAGGTCATTCACACCGTATTAGCAGTGCGGAAACATGCCAGATCGAGTTGTTTGTTAGCTGGTCTGCACATCTACTCAGCAATCTTCGGCTCCACATGTCTGAGCCAATTACCTTTCTTGTCAATGGAGTTAAGAAGAAGAGCACCTCACTCCTGCATTATTGTAACCACGACAAGCAACGACACAATTCTTGCAATATACTTGATCTGGAACATGTATTTTGGGCAGCAAAGAAGTGTTCGGCATAGAGGTCCGCTTTCTCATGACGCGTCTAGAGGTGGTCGCATCCTGTCAATATAGCGATAGAATAAGTTCATCAGGCAAAACCCTTGTCAGTCCAGAGACCAGGATGGATCCCACCTTCCTGATGCTAGTTTTATCTTTTTGTCCACCTCCCAATTTTAACTTCACCCATACCTACAGGCTTCGTCTGTGCAAGTTCCGGTTAAAGATGACCTGGAGACCTGGAGAGGGTATCGGGGGTCAACGCCCCCGCGGCTCGCGTGAACAATGCCTCGCGGTGGATCAAGGTCGATCAACGGGCCTGTTACTGCTCGACGCACGTAACTGATGTACGAATCACAGCCTGGTTGGTCCAAGGTACTGACTTAAGGTGCCTGTCCAGTGCTTTCTTGAAGACAGTCAGGTCTATTGGTAATTAGCCTATGATGCAGGAGGCAGTTGAACTTCTTGGGCCCCAAACTTATTGTGTTTGTCTCTCAGTGTACTCGTGTGGCGCCCCTGCTATTACATTGGAGAATGGTTGCATCTCCTCCGAGTCTTATGCTTTCATAGGGCTTATTATCCCATGTGCAGTTGGTACTAATCCCTCTAAGATTTTCCAAGTGTATATTACCCGTAGCTCTCTCGCCGCCATTCCAAGGAATACAAATCAAGGTCTCAACCTTTCCTCAATTTACGTTCCTTATCGTACCTTTATGTGTGCCATGAAAGTTCTTTGTACAATTTCTAGGTCAACATTTCCCGCCTTGATTGAGCAGTTAGTGTACAGCAATATTCCACCCATAGAAACAACGATTCGGAGAATCAATATGGCTTGGCAATCCATAGTTAGAAGGTTCCTCACTATCCATCCTGTCATTATCCTAGTATAAGCGTAGATACATTGTTGTGTCTTTGAAGACGAGATCCTCTGACCATTCCACACTTCCCGCCTTCACATTACTCTTTCGTTTTATTGTATGCTAGAATTTTGTTGTATACCCTAATACAGTTTTTATTACATAAAGTTTTCCATATCTAAGTATTGGAAATTTTCTCTTTATTGAACTCATATTGTTTGAGTGCCAAATTTTGAAACTTGGTTATGTCAGCCATGGAGTCTTGCGGTGTCTTCGATGAGGTCCTGCCATGGGCAATCTGGGGTGTCACTGCAAAGGAAGATGCGAGCTTCGCTATATCTCGATGTTAGATAGAGGATGAGAATGAATGGGAGCGAGTACTGGCCTTGTGAACAAGCTTATCAACGCAGCTGCCTCTGAAGCTAGGGAGGAGCGAAGAAACAGTATTATTATTTTTTTTTTGGTCCAATTTCAATGAATTTTTTACCGTGATTTAAGCCAGCAATTCAAGTCTACACAGTGTGTTTGTAGTGACTTTTTTGCCTTAAAAAGATTGGAAAAATATATATGTCCCCAATTCTATAGAAGTCAAAAATGTCCATTATCATAACAAAATTTGTTAGGACGTACAATAAACAAGTGAAATACACAAATAAAGATATTCGCCTAGATAGTCTTTGTTACCAACGTCTTTCAGCGAAGATTTTAATAGATTGCAATAATAAAAAATGTTAGTTTATTTTTTTCTAAGAAACTTGTTCAGGAGATCAAGCCAAAACACAGCAATAACAATATCGCAAATCCCCATCATTGCACAGTGCAAAATCATTACACTCGTATTAAATACTTTCGAAAAAAAAGGAAAATAGTTCAATAACATATTCCAGAGACATATACGTTTTCTGTAAAACTCTACTACGTTCAGACGCGCCACATTTCAATATGTAGCAAACCTCAACACATGTTGACAGCCTACAGGTGACTGAGCTCTTATCACACCCTGCACTTGAATTGAGTCCTCGGAGAAGTTGCAATGTATGTATTGATCAATCACCCGAATTGTCCTGTTATTCCATTTATCACACTTTCGTGCACTATTAACAACATAAAACTATTTTAAAGGTCTCTTATATCCTTAGCAATGCCCTTGTACTTAGCAGTAACAGCCTCTCTACAGTTGAAAGCCGAACCCAGGCTGGTTCTGTAGGCTTCGTCACAACGCATTAGAGGATGTGTTCTTGTTGAGAATTACGAATGTGTCCAGTGAAGGCATTCACTTGTTGTCAACATCCTTCTTGGAGATAGAGATTCAATCGTGGTTGCGAGCCCAGAGCAAGGTATGGCCAGTTTTACTTCTTTCCCATAGCCAGGTAGTGCGTTTGGACTCCTCATCTCGTTCTGCTTGGGATCTGGGTCGTAAAAACACCTTGTGGTCAGAAGATCCCACCTAGATGAGGGGTTAACAAGTGACATACTTCTGCCAGTTCCTCACAACTGGGGTCAAGCGAGAAGCCAGAGATGTGAGTAGGGAAACAACAAAGTATCGCCATGCACAAACAACTGCAAGAAGGTTATCAAAGTTCCTCCGTATAGATGTGTTTGAGGTCCACACAAATATGATACGTTTGACAGTTGTGTTGGAGCAGAAGGGAGTCCACATTTTCTCCAGGAGGTTGATGCGATCTGCATGTTTCTACTGAGGTCTAGAAACATTGCACAGGCTAGTACAGAAGGTACTAGTGCCTTATCAGAGCTTTTGGAGAACATTCAAGATGAGTAGGAAGGCAACATCAATGTGCTGTGCAATTACCCTTTTTAGAGAAGCACATAGCACACCTCCTCCTTGCCCTTGCCAGTCTCTTCTTCATCCCATGAGGTGTAGCTATCAATTCTTTGCAAAATGTTCTGATGTCCTGGTCCTTACGTCCAAAAATGTTTCAACAACATCATCATGTCGGGACGTGAGTTGTTCCAAAACTGTGTGTGCTCTCCAAAATTGGTAATGAAACCCTAATGCTTTCCCACAAGATGCTGATACACACGTGGACTCACTCAGGAGCACGATGTTTCAGCTTGACGTGGTGGGTGTGTCAGATGTAGAAGCTGCCTGTCCCTTGAGGACAGATAAGCACCAGGCACCTGCTAGGTGTAGTCTGTGGTCTTGTATAAAGCACAAAACACCTGCTGGCTGAGATAGGAGTAGCAGAGTGGTTACGTGGAAAATGTCACCAATTCAAGATCCTGCTTGTCTGTTCCGAGAAACAAGTCCTAAACATTTGATCCTTCTGTCAAGTACCCTTCTCTTCCATTACTGATCCTCTTGGATGTCCCCTCTTGTGGAGTAGAAGTGCACCTGGTATCTTGCAGTGCAGTTGTAAGTGTGAGCCTCCTTCCGGTGACGGCGAAAGCACTGCTTGTGGTGCCTGGAGGGTGGATTCCTATTTATATTGCACCTCTTGTTTTTCGCTGCTGATTTATCCACAGGTTTTGGCGCTGGTGACCTGATGATTGTGTATCTGAAGAACGTTTTCAGATGATACTGGGTGTTTTAAATGATCATAATTCACAAAATAATGATTCTCAGGAGCTAATAATTTTTTCTTGAATTTTAAAATAAATTCCATATCAATTTCGGTATAATTGCAGAGCATATTTACATTGGCAGAATAACCCGGCACTAACTGGCTGTGTTAGTCGTGTCATCCAAGATAAACCTAATATGCAAAAACGTTTAATGCAATATTTTCTACTCTTAGTATACTCCGAAGTTTCAAATGTGTTCTTTCCCCACGTTCACCTCATCAGGAGGCAGCTGTGTAGGAGACTCCTGTCAAGACGGTGTGGGAACATGAGTACCCAATAGCTGCGTGAGGGCAGCAGGGCTTGTTCAGGGAAAACCTCACACATATAGTGTCTATGGGCAGGTGTAGGGAACGCCTACACTCCTGCACCCACTTTCTAGCAGTGGGGGGGAACTCATGCCCCACACTGCCTTTCCGGAGGAAGGTTTGGGTGATTATAAATTATTGACTTCATTCTTCAATTTTTAATTAAAAATTGAAGTTACCAAAAAGCATCATAAGATAGCCATCACTCCCCCTTTTTACATTTTGCTTGAAGTTATAGTCTAAAATCTGCCAACTGGCACAAAAAAAAGAGTAAGAAAGTATTGTCTCTGGGTTCCAAAACGACTCATTTCATTGTAAAAACAAACCCACGACTACATTCTCGTAAGATACTTTCGAGCGACAAACTTTTTGTACAACAAAATTTGTCAGAGACAAGTTGAAAAAATATTGTTTTGGGTTTGTGGTTTGAGGAGGAGGAGAAGGGAGGAGAGAAGAGGGGAGGAGAGGAGAAAAAACATATAGTAGAAACATAGGATAGTAGGAAGAGATGGACAGGGGAAGAGGAAAGGAGAGGAGGACAATGAATATGAAGAGAAGCGGAGGAACGGAGAAAGAGACAGATATATATAGAACAGAGAGAGAGAGAGAGAGAAGAGAGGAGGAAAGATTTTCTGGACAAGGAGTGTCTCAGCGTAAGTGTTTGTTTTTCTCATTCATCATAGGGAGAGAGTACCAGATGATAGTCCTCAGTCGTAAGAAAACCAGCTCTATGTTGCTTAATTAGGTTTACCTCCAATCTTAAATGCGCAACGATCCAAAGAATATGACATAAGTTAGAGACAATTGTATATTCGGCCCAGTTTCGAAAATATACACATTTCTCTTACTTGCTTTCTTACGTTTCGTGTCCAAGTGGGTTTCCCTCGCTTTTTTTCGCATCGATCAGCGTTCCTGGACATTTTATCCAAGTATCATCATAATAGATTTGTGTAAGATAGATGGAGAGCAACCAGAAGATTCCATTTCACATCATCTCTTCTCTCCTTGACACAATCCTGATCGAGTCTGTCATTCAGCAGAATTGAAAAGGAACGCAAAGAGAACGTAAATACCATACTGAAGAAGAGGGACTCTGTCATCACAAAAACATTTATAAGATCTTCATCACGAAGGCTCGAGAGTCAACAACTACCTTCCTCCAGGAAGGTAGAAATATAATCACTCATACAATGTCGAAGAGTTCAACATAGTTAATAATGATTATAATATAATATATAATATATACTTATATATAGATAAATATATATAATATATCTAATATAAATATATAATATATATATATATAAATATATATATATATATATATATATATATATAAATAAATAATATATATATAATATAAATATATATCAATAATATCACACACCCCAGAGAATTCATAATAGCCCAACAACCACAGTTAAAGAAACGAGAGCTTCCACAGCGCTTCGTGACTGCTCACATTATCAAGGAAGAATATATATATATATATAAATATATATAAAAAACTATATATCGAAAATATCAATATATATATAAAATAAATCTAATAATATATATATATATAATATATATAATGCAAAACAACACTCTAAGAAATAGAGAACTTCTAAGCGCATTCGTGACTACTCCCATTATCAGGAACTATGAAAGTACAGCAATCCAAGGAAGCTATAGAAGGGGTCAGGCCTCACCCTCACATCAGATCCCACACACGGTTTAAACCCCTGACGCGCGCCCGACCCAACTGGATAGGTCCATGGCACAACTCACCCCACAAACTAAACAATTCTAACCCAAGAAATAGAAATTTTAAAGATTCTTTGTCCAGTGTAATATTAAATTCCTCCCACATTCTATTAATTAATAAATATCTAATTTATATACACAACGGAAATTTACATATTATGACAAAACTGCTTTTTATGACCAAGATTCAATTATATTCCTGTCGAACCACATGGACTTGCCTTGATACTACTTCTCACTTTTTTTGAAATCAATTGGATGGTTAAAATCTCTTACAAGAATAAATAGAGCATTGGAATCTAGTCCAGTTCTAATGCTATAATATATATGTTGTATTTAATCTTAGTCGAGATATTTTACCAGTTGACCGAATACACTTATCGCAATTTTCCAAGGAATCTTATAGACACATCCATCCACAGTTTGGAGGGGAATTCCTTTATCAAAAGTTTTTTTATTACTGTATCAAGATTTTTGAATCCAACTTTAATATTAAAAGTCTAAGAAGAGAAGCATATTCAACCAAGTTTTCATGGTAAGGGAGAACCAACATATTTTTAGTCGAATAAGGACTGATGTCCCTTTTTGATTGTAAAAAGTATTTCTAGCACTTTAAAAGATATATCATTACATTTCGTGGGTATTTTAAATCATTACCTATTTCATAAATTTTTGGATATTTTCCTCATCTATGAACTCAGACTAACAAAATCGTAAAGCTCTCAAGAAACATTGATGAAAAACAGACAGTTTGACTCTATATTGATGCAGGAATAATAGTGGACATAGGAACATTATTCGTATGTTTTCTGTAAATTTTAAAATTTAATACATTACCTTAATAATTAAAACATCTATAAAAAGCAATGAGTTTATTTCTTCAAACACAACAGTAAAAGTTATAGAAAGGGCTAAGCTATTATTAATTTTCCAAAGGAAATGTGTATATCTACATTTATGGCATAAGACACAAAATATCATCAACATATCTGAACCATTAGCTTCAATAAGGGAGGATTGTGTTACGTAACCTTGTTTCAAAAAATGCCATTTATATGTTACTAAGAACAGGTGAAAAAGGATTTCCCATGGCCAACCAACATGATTTACCATTGCCAGTTCCTACTATCATTAAACTTATTAAACTTTGCATTGTTGAATGCAAATTTTGTATTTTAAGGTAAATTTTACACTCAGAATTTGGTATGGCAATGGGAAATCCTCTTTCCATGTTCTTATTGACCTAAACATGGGAATTTTTTGAAACAAGGTTACTTATCACAATCCTCCCTAATAGAGCTAAATTTGTTCAGATATGTTGATGATATTTGTGTCTTATGCCCAAAAATGTAGATATACACATTTCCTTGGAAAATTAAAAATAGCTTAGGCCATTCATATAAACTTTACTGTTGAGTTTGAAGAAAATAACTCATTGCTATTCTAGATGTTTTAATTATAAAGGTAATGATTTCAAATTTAAAATTTTACAGAAAACCTACTAATACTGTTCCTATGTCCACTATTATTCCTCGCACAATATAGATCAAAACTGTCTGTTTTCTCATCAAAGTTTCTGAGAGTCATTACGAATTTGTAGTCCTGAGTACGATAGAAGAGGAAATATCCTAAATATATGAAAACGGTAATGATTTAAAAAACCCAAGAAATGTAATTGATAAATCATTTAAAGTTGCTAGAAATACTATTACAATCCAAAAGGACAACCCGCATATTCAACTAAAAATATGTTGGTTCACCCTACCATGAAAACTTGGTTGATATGCCTTCTCTTCTTAAGACTTTTAATATAAAGTTTGTATTCAAAAATCTTGATACAGTAAAAAAAACATTATGAAAAAAGAAATCCCCCCAAAGTGCTGATGGATGTGTCTATAAGATTCCTTGTAAATTTTGCGATAAAGTTTATTACGGTCAAACAGGTAAAAATCTCGAACTAAGATTAAAACAACATAAATATACCATTAGAACTGGACCAAATTCCAATGCTCTATTTATCATTAAGAGATTTTAACATCCAATTGAATCAAAAAGTAGAGAAAGTAGTATCAAGCATACCATGGTCGACAGAATATAATTGAATCTTGTTTTCAAAAAAAGCATTTTGACAATAATATAGAGAATCCCTTTGGTTTTATATAAATTAAGATCCATTATAATTAATAGAATTTGGGTAAGAATTTAATAATACACTGACAAATAATCTTACAATTTTCTTATTTCTTGGGTATAATAGTTTGTGTGGTGAGTTTGTTGCCAAGGACCTATCCACGTTGGGTCGGCGCGCGTCAGTTGGTTTAAACCGTTGTGGGATCTGAAGTGAGGTGCCGGCCTGACCCTTCATAGCTTCCATGAATGCTTTACTTCATAGTTCCTTGATAATGTGAGTAGTCACGAAAGCGCTGGAATTTCTGTATTCTTTAGAGTGTGTTTTGCATATCTGAAATCACCTGTTTACTGTTATCTTATTGTATATAATATATATATATATATATTAGATATATATATATATATTATATATATAATAATATATATATATATATAAATATAAATTATATAATATATATATATATATATATATATAATAAAATAGGGAAGTACTCACCTTTGGAAATAAATAAGTATCAAATACCGGACCACAATGGAAATAATAAACACACATGCAGTATAATGTGGAAACCATTTTGACTACTTTTCGCCCACACAGTGGGATTTTTCAAGTCACAAACAGATCTAACCTGGGGTGGAAGGGACGCAGTATTTATAGTCAGGTTCAAATGCTGAGGTCAGGTGGAAAATGCAGCATCTGATGTACCGAGTGGTTATAGAGTCTATAAAATCTTGGGTAGCTTAGAAATTAGATTGGAGTAATTGTGAGCAGACCTTCTACAGTGTTCTTTTTCTTCCATTCCTCTGTTCTTTATGAGGGAGCGGGAAGAGCGATGCAGAATTTTCTTGCAAGTGTTCAGCTATGTTACAGAAGCCACTATTCAGGTTGTAGTTGTCGATATAAAATAAGTGAATGAATTTCCAGGATTCTTCGGTATTGAGTGTTGTCTTCGTGGCGATTAAGTCATGAGTTTCTGTATTTATCAAGTGGTTGTGTGAATTAACGGTGTGGTACACAGGCATTTCCTTGTGTCGTCAGACCTGCTTGCGTATTGGTGTTCTGAACTACGTTTTGGAGGTCCTTGATGTTTTCGTCCACGTATAACTAGTTCAGTCATTACAAGGGAATATGTATACCCCTGCAGAGGGTGGAGCTGTCTGTCTATCACTGGTAATGTCTGAATGGTCGTGGGTTTGTGGAGGTAGATACTTGAATGAGATATTGAAAAGATGTTGGAAACGTCTGCAAATGGAGTTGGTGGGGAAAAAAAGGACTATGCATCTCTTCTCGGGCAATGCTCTTCTCTGGGTGTGTTGAAGATGTTTAATGCCGCGTCGTCTGCAGTCCTCTAATGAAGTGACGAGGATAGTGAGTTTAGAGAAAATATTTTTTCCATTATCGTGCATTTTTTTTCTCAAGAAACTCATTGCTGCAGATTCTGAGTGCACGCAGGAAGAATGCCTATAATTACACCACGTTTGGTTTGGTGTCGTGGTGAGAGTAAAAGTGGGAGAAGATCTTTGGTGGTGGGTTTTCGATAGACTTTAAAACGAAGTATTCGTGTCAGCTTCGCAGAGTCAGAACATCAAGGAAGGAAAGTGTCTGGTCGTCTCTTCAAGTGTGAACTGATTGAAGGCTCGATTACAGGAACAAAATGTTCAATCAACTTAATGACCCAGATACCTCACAAACCTCTCACAACTAACGCATGGACAACCTTACTCAAACTTTTCTTCAAAGGACTCGCCGCGTTCTGAGGTGCACAGAACAATGTGAAGAAACTTCTGCACTCCCATGCCCGCAAAAGTCCCAGACCTGCCAGAATGTTACTACCCTGCAAAAACTCACGAGCCTGTCTCTCCACTGAGGCCCATATCCTCGAGAGTAGGCAGTGCTCCCCAACAGCTCCTCAATTTCTCGCAAAACACTCTCTAACTCCTGGCACAATCAGTCCAGCACATCGCCAACACTCGGGTGATCTTCTCAATCGCATTCGCAACATCAACATCAGAACAAGAAACTTTCCACCTTGACGTGACTTCCCCCCTATTCACCAAAGTACTTACTACACAAGCCATCGAACACTTGCGCAGGAAAATTGACGATCACTTGATCTTCCCTCCAGCCAGCGATTTCAATCGACCTTGTTGAACTATGTGTGGGCTTTACGTGTTTTCTCATTTCAAAATCACCTCTTCAGCAGCTTTTGGCCTACCCCAATGGGTACGCCACTCAGTGCGGTCCTGGCGAACCTAATACATGGAACATCTAGAAACCGAACGATCTGCACTGGCACTTATTCCTTCGTTGGTCTGGGACCACTGGCTTCCGTTATGTTGACGACAATCTCTCATAAATCCTAAACGCTTCAACGTTCAAGCTCTCCCAAGACAAGACAACCATGTCTAGCCTTCAATCCAGTCACACTTGAAAAGAAGTCGGTAACCCTCTTCCTTTCCTGATTGTTTCTGCCTGCAAAGCTGACCACGAACTTCGTTTTAAAGTCTATCGAAAACCCAACCAACCACAACGATCTTCTCCACTTTACTCTTACCACTACAACCAAAACCAAACGTGTGTAATTATAGGCTTCTTCCTGCGTGCACTATTGTCAGAATCTGCAGAATGAGGTATTCTTGGAGAAGATGAACGATAATTGAGCAAGATTTTCTACACTCCACTATCCTCGTCACTTCATCAGAGACTGCAGACGACAACGGCATAACATCTTCAACCAACCCAGAGAATAACACTGCGAGATAGAGAAAAACCAAAGTTTTCTCCTTTAATTTAAGTATATATACAGGAGAAAGGTTACTATCCCCTTGCTTCCGAACTTTAATCGCCTCCTACGACACGCAAAGCTTACAGAGGCAGAATTTTGATCCACTTCCAAGGAAATCAGGGAAATAAACAAGAACAAGAACTAGAAAGAAATAGCAGAAAAACCCAGAGGGTAATGTAGTATATATAAGCTTGTACAGGTATTGGTAGTGTGCCAAGTGTAAGAAGTTATAGAACAAGACGGTACCTGAATCTTGCATGTTTTTGATACAGAAAAAGGAACACCATCAATCCACATCATGTAAAACAGCCTTACGTTTTACACATCACTTGGCAGGACGGAAGTATCGACTCCTCGGCGGTTTCTGTCTACCAGCCGTACTACCATAAAAAATATATGTATAATATATATAAAATATATATATATAATATAAATATATAAATATATATAGATATATAAAATATATATAAAACATATACAAAATATATATATATATAAAAATATAAATATATAATATATATATATATATATAAAATATTATATATAAATATATAAAATATATATATATATATAAATAAATAAATAAATCTATTTTCTAAGCCTCTTAGAATTAAGTATGCTTGTATGTAATTGAGAATTAAATAAGAATTATTAAATATCGCCATTCATAAAATTAACTTACGGTAACACAGCAAATTCAAAACACTGCTATATTACTGACCAGCATAATAAAACTGATTTTAAAACTTACCCTAACATCCATTCAAAAGTTTCAGGTGAAAAATGCACCAATAAATTTTGAAGCCGATCGGAAGAGGCATTCTCCAATTACCACACAGGATCCCAGCAAACTATGATCCTACAAACGGCCTAAATAAAACATGAATACATTTCATATGAAGAATCAACCAATATAGCTAGATGCTCTTCATAATTAATACTTTTTATACCAAAAACCGCTAAACCAGCATGGCTGGTTTAGCGGTTTTTTGGGATGAGATGCATACAGAATCGATTCAGATTAAAAAGGATAGATCCAGATTCCCTGAAATCACAGCATTTTCAAGCACTACAAACCTCTGCAGTCGTCGAGTTAGAAGACATATTTATAATTGTTTGAAAGGTACGTCATGAGAGTTTTGAAAAGTTATCCCGAACCTTACCAGGATGCCTTGGGAATGCCTTCAACAACACTTGGGCACCTGTACATCACATTATTTCTGAATATGACACTTGTGTTTCGTAAACACAGCGGTGTTGTGCGTGTGTTTGTGTGTGTGTGTGTGTGTGTGTGGTGTGTGTTTGTGCGTGCTTGTGTGAACTCACCTATTTGTACTCACCATTTGTGGTTGCAGAGGCCGAGTCACAGCTCCTGGCCCGCCTCTTCGCTGATTGCAACTAGTCCTCTCTCTCCCTGCGCCATGAGCTCAATCATACCTCGACTTAGAAACCCAAATGTATGGTTCCTGCCTCCACTACATCACTTCTATGCCTATTCCATGGCCTGACTACTCAATGACTGAAGAAATACTTCCTAACATCCCTTGATTCATCTGAGTCTTCAACTTCCAATTGTGACCTCTTGTCTGTGTCCCATCTCTGGAACACCGGTCTTTGTCCTCCTTCGTCTATTCCGTTCCGTCGCCAGTATTTATTATGTCGTTCATCATGTCGCCCCTGACCCTCGCTGTCCCTCCAGAGTCGTCAGGCCGATTTCCCTCAACCTTTCTTCATAGGACAATCCCCGTAGCTCTGGGCTAGTCTTTTTGCAAACTTTGCACTTTCTCTAATTTCTTGACGTCTTTACTAGGTGTGGATTCAAACTGGTGCTGCATACTCCAGTATGGCCTGACGTAGATGGTATACAGAGTCTTAAACTAATCCTTACTGAGGTATCGGAACGCTATCCGTAGGTTTGCCATGCGCCCGTATGCTGCAGCAGTTATCTATTGATGTGCGCCGTCAGGGAGATATGCTCGGTGTTATACTCACCCCCAATTCTTTTTTCCTTGGAGTGAGGTTAGCAGTCTTTGGCCATCAACTATATTGTGTCTGCGGTCTTCTTTACCCTTCCCCAATCTTCATAACTTTGCCATAGGCAGGGTTAAATTCAAGGAGCCATTGCTGGACCAGGCTTGTAGCCTGTCCAGGTTCTCTTTGTAGTCCCTGCCTGATACCTCGTCCGATTTGATTCTTCTCATTAACTTCAACATCATCTGCAAACAACACTTCTGAGTCCTATCCTTCCGTTTATGTCGTTCACATATACCAAGAACAGCACAGGTCCTAAGGACTGACCCCTGTGGAACCCCGTTGTCACAGCGCCCACACTGACACCTCGTCGCGTACCATGACTCGTTTCTGCCCTCCCTGTCAGATATTCTCTGATCCATTGCAGTGCCTTTCCTGTTATGTGTGCCTGGTCCTACTAGCAGTTCAGTAACCTCTGTAGGAACTGTGTCGAAGGCCTCCTTTCAGTCCCCAAAATAGCAGTCGATCCACCCCTCTCTTTCTTGTCTTACTTCTGTCACCTTGTCATAAAACTCTAGCAGGTTGTGACACAGGATTTCCTTCCCAGAAACCGTGCTGGTTGCAATTATACACTTGTTTCTTTCCAGATGCCCCACCACTCTCCTCCTGATGATCTTCTCCATGACCTTGCATACTATACACGTTAGTGATACAGGTCTGTAGTTTAGTGCCTCATGTCTGTCTCCCTTTTTAAAAATTGGGACTACATTTGCCATTTTCCATACCTCAGGGAGTTGCCCAGTTTCAAATGATGTGTTGAAGATCTTTGTTAATGGCTCACACAATATCTTTGCTCCCTCTTTAAGGACCCATGGAGAGATGTTGTCTGGTCCCACCGCCTTTGAGGTGTCAAGTTCGCATAGCAGCTTCTTCACCTCCTCCTTGGTTATATGTACCTCATCCAGCACTTGCTGGTGTGCGCCCCTGTTCTGATTTCTTGGAGTCCTACTGGTTTCCACTGTAAATACTCTTTAAATCTTGTGTTGAGCTCCTGACATACCTCTCGGTCGTTTCTTGTGAATTCCCCATCACCCTTCCTCAGTCTGATTACCTGGTCCTTGACTGTTGTTTTCCTCCTGATGTGGCTGTACAACAGCTTCGGGTCAGTCTTTACTTTTGATGCTATGTCATTTTCATATTGTCTCTGAGCCTCCCTTCTTATCTGTGCATATTCGTTTCTGGCTCTTCGGCTGATTTCTTTATTTTTCCTGAGTTCTCTGTCTTCTGTACCTTTCCATTCTCTAGTACACCTAGTTTTTGCCTCCCTACACCTTTGGGTGAACCAAGGACTCGTTCTGTTCTTCCCATTATTTCTGTTTCCCTTGGGAACAAACCTCTCCTCTGCCTCCTTGCATATTGTTGCTACATAGTCCATCATTTCTTGTACTGGTTTTTCCTGTCAGTTCCCCTCTCCACTGAATGTCTTGAAGGAAGTTCCTCATGCCTGAGTAGTTCCCCCTTTTGTAGTTTGGTTTTTCCCAGCCTATTCCTGCTACTCTCTCCACTTGGAGCTCAACTATGTAGTCGGAGCACAGAACCACATGATCACTAGCTCCCAGGGGCCTTTCGTACATGATACCCTCTATGTCCGAACTACTCATCGTGAATACAAGGTCCAACCTTGCTGGTTCATCCTTTCCTCTCTCTCTGGTAGTGTCTCTAATATGTTGATGCATGAGGTTTTCCAGTACCACATCCATCATCTTGGCTCTCCATGTTTCGGGACCCCCATGGGGCTCCAGGTTTTCCCAGTCAATCTCCTTGTGATTGAAATCACCCATAACTAGTAACTTTGCTCCCCCCATGTGTGCTCTCCTGGCCACCTCGGCTAGTGTGTCGATCATTGCTCTTTTGCTCTCATCGTATTCTTCTCTTGGCCTCCTGCAGTTCTGTGGTGGGTTGTACATTACTGCAATTATCACCTTATGTCCCTCAGACTGGATTGTTCCTACTAAGTAGTCCCTTTCGCCCGTGTCATCCATTCCTTCCATTTTCTCAAAACCCCACTGGTTTTTAATGAGCAGTGCAACTCCTCCCCCTCTCCTCCCTCTTTCTTTCCTGAGAATTTGATATCCGGATGGAAAGATTGAATCTTATTATTTTGGTGAGTTTTGTTTCTGTGAGTGCTATTATGTCTGGGGATGTCTCTTTGATTCTTTCGTGCCACTCCTCATACTTGTTTGTTATTCCATCTGCATTTGTATACCACACCTTCAACTTCTTTTCTAAGACTGTGGTCTGGGAGGTATGTTCTTTAGTTCTTTAGGCTGTTTCAGATTTTTCAATTCCTCTTCTATATTCTGTATCCTAGCTTCTGCTGCTTTGACATGCACCTCCCACTTCCTGCTTTCCATATCTATCCTCTCTTCCATTCTCATGCTAAGTTCTTCTAGTTTCTTTTCCCATTCATGATCCCTTTTTATGAGCTCTGCTGCCCAATCTTCCTTTGCAGTTTCCTCCTCCTGTCCCTTGTTTTTTCTTGTTGCTCTCTGGCAACCCATTTTTGTTTTATCCTGATTGCCTCAGAGTGGGAAACCTATGTAGTTCTGTATGTTAGGTTAGTAGTGTGTATGTCAGAGTGTGGGGGGGGGAAGTAGTGGAGGAACTGTGGCTATGTGGGAGCGGAGTGGGGAGGGGTGGGGAGGGTTTAGGGTGAACGGGGGAGGGGAGGGTGATCGAGGGAGGGGAGGGATCAGGGAAGTAGTGAGATGTCGGTGTGAGGGGGAGTGTATGGTGTGTGTGTGTTGGTGTTTTGTGTGTGTGTGTGTGTGTGTGTGGTGTGTGTGTGGGGTGTGTGTGTTGTGTGTGTGGGTGTGTTTTTTTTTTTGTG
>NW_026479535.1:0-10350 GCF_026875155.1 Cherax quadricarinatus | reverse complement strand
GGCAAGGTCTGATTGGTCTTTTACGTCTATGGAAGGCAGTTATTTCAGGCGTTCCTGTGTGGACATCCGCCCCTGTAGCAATAATGATATTGGAAACGGGAAACCATTAATCAGCGGATGGGTAAGGGGGTAGAGGGATGGAGAATCCGCATGACATTGTGTAGGTTGTGTTTGTTATCTGTTTGAGAAGCTGTGAAGTAGTTGGGGGGCTGTTTGAAAGGAAGGTGAGTGTTGCTTACGTGTGATAAGGGTGAGTGATAAGGGAGGGTCTAGTAAATGAGAGGGGCGTGTCTTCGACATATGAGAGGGGCAAGTGTATCGCGATAGAAAGGAGTGTGCCTGTGTTTATAAATCTTTTCATTATTATAGAAAATACGGAACACCAATAGTGTACTTGTTCTCAATTCTACGTAAGACAACGTGTCTCGCAAATCAAGAATCCTAGAAAAATGAAAAAAACAATACTCCGATACTGATATCAGAAGCAAGCAATATTTTCCTGTCATATTTCATTACACAGAGTAGATATAATACATAAGGTTCAGAAATCTGTCAGCCTGAGACGGGATCCTTCAGTAAGGTGATGAGCCAGGGAAACTTCGACGATTTCACTCAGGAAGGCTGGAGTTATTACTTGGGAATTACAATATCTGGCGGATGTGGAGAAGGAGTTCCTGTGTGTGTGTGTGTGTGTGTGTGTGTGTGTGTGTGTGTGTACTCACCTAATTGTACTCACCTAATTGTGGTTGCAGGGGTCGAGACTCAGCTCCTGGCCCCGCCTCTTCACTGATCGCTACTGGATCCTCTCTCTCTCTGCTTCCTGAGCTTTGTCATACCTCTTCTTAAAACTATGTATGGTTCCTGCCTCCACTACTTCACTTGCTAGGCTATTCCACTTGCTGACAACTCTATGACTGAAGAAATACTTCCTAACGTCCCTGTGACTCGTCTGAGTCTTCAGCTTCCAGTTGTGACCCCTTGTCCCTGTGTCCCTCTCTGGAACATTCTATCTCTGTCCACCTTGTCTATTCCCCGCAGTATCTTGTATGTCGTTATCATGTCTCCCTGACCCTTCTGTCCTCCAGTGTCGTCAGTCCGATTTCCCTTTAAACCCTTTCCCCGTACGACATTCCCCTTTAGCTCTGGGACTAGCCTTGTTGCAAACCTTTGTACTTTCTCTAAAATTCTTGACGTGCTTGACCAGGTGTGGGTTCCAGACTGGTGCTGCATACTCCAGTATGGGCCTAACATACACAGTGTACAGTGTCTTGAACGATTCCTTATTAAGGTATCGGAACGCTATTCTCAGGTTTGCCAGGCGCCCGTATGCTGCAGCGGTTATTTGGTTGATGTGTGCCTCCGGTGATGTGCTCGGTGTTATGGCACCCCAAGGTCTTTCTCCCTGAGTGAGGTCTGTAGTCTTTGTCCACCTAGCCTATACTCTGTCTGCGGTCTTCTTTGCCCCTCCCCAATCTTCATGACTTTGCATATGGCTGGATTGAATTCGAGAAGCCAGTTACTGGACCACATGTCCAGCCTCTCCAGGTCTCTTTGCAGTCCTGCCTCATCCTCGTACGATTTAATTCTTCTCATCAACTTCACGTCATCTGCGAACAGGACACTTCAGAGTCTATTCCTTCCATCATGTCGTTCACATATATCAAAAATAGCACTGGTCCTAGAACTGACCCCTGTGGGACCCCGCTCGTAACAGGCGCCCACTGTGATACCTCTTCACGTACCATGACTCGTTGCTGCCTCCCTGTCAGGTATTCCCTTATCCATTGCAGTGCCCTTCCTTTTACGTGTGCCTGATCCTCCAGCTTCTGCACTAATCTCTTGTGGGGAACTGTGTCAAAGGCCTTCCTGCAGTCTAGGATAATGCAATCTACCCAACCCTCTCTCTCGTTGTCTTACTTATGTTACCTTGTCATAAAACTCCCGGTGGTTGTGATACAAGATTTGCCTGCATGAACCCATGCTGGTTTTCATTTATAATCTGTTCCTTTCCAGGTGTTTCGACCACTCTCCTCCTGATAATCTTTCCATGACTTTGCACACAATACAGTCAGAGACACAGGTCTGTAGTTTAGTGCCCTCGTTTACTGTTTCCTTTCTTAATATGGGGACTAACCTTTAGTCTCTTCCATTTCTCAGGTAGTTGCCCAGTTTCAAGGGATGTAAATTGAAGATTTGTGGTTAAAGGCACCACACAGCATCTCTGCTCCTTCTCTAAGGACCCATGGGGAGATTGTTGTCCGGTCCCATCGCCTTTGAGGTGTCAAGGTCACTTAAGAGCTTCTTCACCTCCTCCTCAGTTGTTCGTATGTCATCCAACACTTGTTGGGATTTCCCCTCTTGAATGTTCCCTTCTGTGCTGTCTTCCCACAGCCCTTCCTGTCTCTACTGTAAGAACTTCCTTAAATCTCCTGTTCAGCTCCTCACATACCTCCTGATCATTTTTTGAGAGTTCTCCACCTTCTGTCCTTAATCTGCATCACCTGGTCTTTGACTGTTGTCTTCCTCCTGATGTGGCTATACAAACAGTTTCGGGTCAGTCTTGATTCTCGATGCTATGTCATTGTCTACTGTCGATGGTGCCTCCTCCTTACCTGTGCGTACTCATTCCTGGCCTCTTGCGACGGATCTCCCTATTTCGTGTGTTCTCTGCCTTCTGTACTTTTTTCATTCTCTGTTGCACTTTGTTTTTGGCCTCCTTACACCGTCGGGTAAACCAGGGCTTGTTTGGTCTTCCCGTTGTTAATGTTGCCCTTGGGAATGACCTTTCCACTGCCTCCTTGTCATTTTGTTGCTACATATTCATATTTCTTTACTGGCTTCCTGCCAGTTCTCTGTTCCACTGGACCTCCCGCAGGAAGTTCTTCAACCCTATGTTAGTCCCCTCTTTTAATAGTCAGCCTTTTCCCATTTACTCCTGTTATTCTCTCCACTTGCTGCTTACTATGTATTCAAAGCACAGAACCACGTGGTCGCTAGCTCTAGGGGTCTCATACTTGATGTTCCTCATGTCTGAGCTCCCAGGGTGAACACAAGGTCAATCTTGTGGTTCATCCTCCCCTCTCACTCTGGTAGGTGTCCTTAACATGTTTGGTTGCATGAGTTTTCCAGCGGCCACGTCAACATCCTGGCTTTCCCATGTTTCGGTACCACATGTGGCTCCAGGTTTTCCAGTCAAATCTACCGTGTTTTGATAAATCCCCCATAACCCAGCAACTTGCTCTGCTGGATGTGAGCTCTTCTTGCCACCTCGCCAGTTGTGTCACCATTGTCTGTTGCTCTCTTCATATTCCGCTTCTTGGCCTCCTGCAGTTCTGTGGTGGATTATACATCACTGCAAATGACCACTTTGTGTTCCCCATACTGAAGTGTACCTGCTATGTATGTCTCTTTCTCCCGTTCATCTATTCCTTCCTTTTTTCCGAATATCCATATGTTTTTACGAGCAGGAGCAGCCGCACCTCCCCCCCTGCCCCTTCTATCTTTTCTCATGATCTGGTAGCTGGTGGGAAGATTGCATCTGTTATTGTTCTCCACGAATTTTGTTTCTGTAACTGCTTATGATGTCTGGGGACACGTCTCATTGATTCTTTCTTGCCATTTCCTCGTGTATATCGTTAATCCATCTGCATTTGTGTACAAACCTTCAACTTTCTGTTTAATACTGTAACTTGTGGTGCGGGAGGTGGAAACAGAGGGATCGGTGTGTGATGGTTTGGTTTGGATTTGTTAGTGCCTTTGGGCGGTGTCGTGGCTTGGAAGTTCCTTCTGCAGGTGTTTCTGGGGGGTGCGCTTGTCCTCTTTCCCATTTGATCTGCGTTATTCTGCTCTCCTTTTTCATTTCCTCCCCATTTCTCCTTTTCTTTTTTGACTCGTCTCTTTCATTGTCTTCGTTTCGTCTGTGGTTCTATTCTGTCTCGGTCGAGGGTACACACTCCGGAACTCTGCTTGCCTCCAGCCGTGCTTTCTCCTGCATGATCATGGGTTCGGGTTGATTCTGCCTTGAAAATTTACTTCTTGAGAGGGCCGATTCCTTTCTTTGTGAAACCACCCCAATTCTCCTCCAAACATTTGCCACCTGGGTCATGTCCCCCTCGCCTATCACCTTCATGATGTCTTCATCAACCTTTTTTTTTCTCCTCCTGCTTTCTTTCATCATAAGTTTCCCCTTTAGCTTCGTCTAGCCCATAGTGTGTGTTTGTGTGTATGTGTGTATTGTGTGTGTGTGTGTGTGTGTGTGTGTGTCGTGTGTAATCACCTAATTGTACATACCTAATAGTGGTCGCAGGGGTGATTCATCGTTACTGGGACTCACCTTGTCACTGGTCGCTACTAGGTCCACTCTCCCCCTGCTCCGTGAGCTTTATCATACCTCTTCTTAAAGCTATGATGGAAGTTTGCCTTCACTTATCCACTCTCCCATATTATTAATTCTGACAAGTTTATGGGCTGAACAAATAATCCCTAAATACCCCTGTTCTTCAACTTCTAGTTGTGACCCATTGTTGCTGGGTCACATCTCTGAAAACATTCTGTCCTTATCCACCCTGTCAATTCCTTCTCAGTATTATATATGTTATTATTATATCTTCCCATCCCCTTCTGTCTTCCAGTGTCGTCACACTGCAGCTCCATCAACCTCTCCTCGTACGACATACCCTTAGCTACGGGACTGTCTTGTTTGAAACCTTTGTTAGTTTTCGTAATTTCTTGACGCGTCTGGGTTTCAATTACTGGTACGGCTGGATACTTAATATGTGCATGACGTGCACGGTGACAGTGTCGTGAATGATTTCTTACTTAGATGCGAATCGCTTCTTCTCAGGTTTTGATAGGCGCCCGTGATGTGCAGTAGTTATTTGGGATGATACGCACCTCAGGAAATGTGCTCGGTATGATCTCACCCCAGGATCCTTTTTCTTAAGTGAGGTCTTGCAGCTCTGACATTCTTAGGCTGTACTACGTCTGCCGTCTTCTTTGCCCTTCCCCAAGCTTCATAACTTTGCACTTTGCTGGGTTAAACTTCAGGAACCATTTGTCAGACCAGGCTTGCAGACTGTCCAGATCCACTTGTAGGCTTACACTATACTCGCCCGCTTGTATTCTCCTCATTAATTTTATTTCGTTGCAAACAGTGACACGTCTGACTCCATCTCTTCCATCATGTCATTCACATACACGAGAAACGGCATCGAACCTAGGACTGACGCTTGTGGAATCCCACTAGAAACATGTACGCACTCTGACACCTCGTCTCGGACCGACACACGTTGTTTCCTTCCTGTCATGCATTCCCTGTGTACTCACCCATTTGTGGTTGCAGGGGTCGATTCATAGCTCCTGGCACCTCCTCTTCACTTTTCGCTACTAGATCCACTCCCTCCCTGCTCCATGAGCTTAATCATACCTCGTCTTAAAACTATGTATCGTTCCTGCCTCCATTGCGTCACTTGCCAGGCTATTCCACTTCCTGACAACTCTATGACTAAAAAAAATACTTCCTAACATCCCTTTGACTCATCTGAGTGTTCAATTTCCAATTGTGACCCCTTTGTTTCTTTTTCCCCCCATCTCGGGGAAAACACCTGTCTCAGCCCACTTGCCCAATTCCGTCTTTCCCTCGTGTGTGTGGTGTGTGTGTGTGTGTGTGTGTGTGTGTGTGTTGTGTGTGTGGGGTTTTTGTGTGTGTGTGTGGGTGTGTTGTGTGATTGTTTTCTGTCTTTTCTGCCCTGTCTTTTGGGCCTTGTCGTATAAAAACAGAAATTATATTTTTGCGTTCCCAAAGGGCTGTGTGATAAAAAAATTTATGACATTTAACGTTTTAAGTGTGGGAAAATAGCATCTCCCCCTTTCTACCCAATCCCCTCGTTCCCCCTCTCTGTACTCATTTGCCACTCCAGCTTTTCCCCAAAAGTCAGCGCTCCCGGCCCCTTATTTAACATCTCCCCCTTTGCCCTGTAAAACGAAGCACCCCTAAATTACCCAAATTTTAAATTTCCCATTGCCAGTTACCCTCAGCTGTCTTCCTCCGATTTTCGCCATTGTTTTTTTGCCGGGGCCCGGGTTTTAAAAGGTTTTTTTACTTGACAACGAAGGCTGTAGCACACCCTTGGCCCTTACTCATTGAAATGTATTTGGGGAAAATGTTGAGCGTGCTTCCCTTTTCGGCGATGTGAGGGTTTTGTCTCAAAGAGTTGAATATTTTTTCCCGAATTTTTTCCCGAGGATCTCTAGCATTTCCCTCAGGTCTTTCAAGTTTTTTTTTGGGGCTTGGGTTTAAAAAGGAAGCCTTTGAGGATTTGAAGAGGGAAGGGAAGTACCCAGAGGCTAGGATTTTGGGAAATGTGTCGCATGACTTTGTGTAAAAAAACAAGATAAAACCGTTCCCTTGGAGGATGGCTTTTAGGGTTCCGGATTTGACTACAGATTGGGGTGAAAGATTTGGGGGAATAGGGGGAAAGGGAAAAGGGGTAGATGATGGGCTGGGTTTTGAGATAAATGAGAATCATTTTCTATTATTTTACTGTTTTAAAGTTTTGACTGGATCTAGGGGATGGGGGAGGGAAATTTTTGTTTTCCGGGTTGCCTTTTAAAAAATGTGTACTTTTTTTGCGGGCCAGAGATATGTATGTTATTGTGGTAAAAATTTAAAAAAAGTTTTAATTTTCTTTTTCCATTTTATCCTCCTGATGAATTGGGTCCCTAATATCATACACACTTTACACCATGCCCACTCTCTCCCCTCTAGGGTCTCGGGTTGCCCTTTTAAAATCTGCCTGATTTGTCAGCCCTGTCTCTTTCTCTCCCCTTTTCTCTCTCTCCTTTTTCTCTCTCTCTCTCTCTCTCTCTCTCTTCCCCTCTCTCTCCCCTCTCTCTCTCCCCCTTCTCTCTCTCTCTCTCTTTTTTTCCTCTTTTCAGACGAATAAAAAAAATATTTAATATACAAATAAATGAAAAAGATGCAACCTTGGGAAAAGCTCTCCTTCGTGTCGAAGATTTCGGCCCCCAGAGGGGAAAACCCTCTTGATAGCACCTGAAAAAAAGTTATATCAGGGGGGAAAGATAAGTTTGTTTTTTTTCGGGAGTACGAAAAAAAAGATGAGCTTTTAATGAAAAAGGTGTGTTGGGGAGACTTCGGGGTTTTGGGACCAGGGCGGGGGGATGAGGGGGGTTTTTGCGGGTGAGAATTTGGAGGGGAGAATTTAAAGGAAACCCTTTTAAGGAGCCTTTAAGGGTGAGGGTTGCAAGGAAGAGGCCGGTTTTTTTTTGGGGGAGATTCTTGTGAAGATGAGTACATTTTCGTTTAAAAGCTGCAAAATTTTTTGGAGCTTGGGGGGTAATATCCTCATGGGTTTTAGAAAAAGAAAAATTCTCAAAAAATTTGTCGGTAAAAAAATATTTGTAAATAACTTGAAAGAAAAATAATGCAAAAACTGCTGCTGCCCCGGTTTTAAAATTCATGGTTTTAAGTTCCCCCTTCCCATTAAATTTTGCACTGATGACTATATCAAAAAAAAACTTTTGTTGACTTTAAAAAAAAACGGGGCTTGGGAACCCATCTTCTATAATGGAAATTTCATGACATTCCCCCTAATTTCCGGAGTTCTAAAAATTAAAGGTACTGAACGCCTTTTTGTGTTCTGTATATAATTATGAAAAGGAGAAGGGGGGGTTTAATTTTTTTATAAGTTTCTCGCCCTTTTGTACCCGTTTTTGTATGGGTAAACCATGGTTTGGCCCTAACGTCCCCACGAAATAGAGATACCCCGAGTTGCATGTGCCAGTTCATCAACCCAAAATACGAGCAACTCACAAATAAAGGGGCGGTTTCTAAAAATAAAAGTAGTAGCCTCCCGTTGCCATCCAAACAGTAGTCGTAATGGAACAATGGGAATCAAACCCGTAACAAAAAGAACTTGCAAAAAAAGAACAGAAAAAAAACAGCAAAAAAACATCAGATTCAATAGCAGGAGCAACTTCCGCATGAGCGGGGGGAAACAGGAAAAAAACCCGGCAGATTTTAGAGCTCGCCAAGAAAAAAAGGACCAAAAACAGGGAAGCGAAAAAAAAGCAGGTTCAGCTGTAAAAAGATCTCCCAAAAAGGAGCGACGCCCCGCAATGCAAAGGGGACAAATTATATCGTTTAAACAAAAAAAGATCAGGGAACGCAAATACCCGGGGCAGTAGCAGGGAAACAAAGGCCCGGGGCAGTTAAAGGGGTTTCCCCCCCCAAAAAGGGGAAACAACAACAAAACCCAAAAAACAGGAGGGGCGGGAAACAGCAGCGGGGTTTTAGCGCAGTAGCAGTATTTCAGTGGGAGTAGCAGTAGCCGCAACAAAACAGAGGCCCACTACCCCTCACTAGGCGAACTTTGAAAAGACCAGCTTTTGACAAGTTAAAAAAAAAGTTTGGATCTTAGGATCCCATTTTTGTAGTTTTTCTTCTTCTTTTCTGAGTGGATTGGGCATGGATTTTTAATTGCCTTTTTCTCTTTCTTCCTCTCTCTCTCTCCCCCATTTTTAGATCTGGGGTCAGCAATTTCTTTCGTGTAGCTCATAAAAAGGTGTGTTTAAATTTTAAAATTTAAACAACATACATTTTAAATTTGGGGCTAGCTTAAAAAAATAAGATTTATTTTCTTTAAAAAATAAATGTTTTGGGGAAAACCCAAAATAAATTTCCCAATGTATTAAAATGGATCCTTTTAGTGACAAAAGTTTTTTTCTTGCCCCAGGGGAAAACTTCACCAAATCACAAGTAGTGTTTTTTTTGGGGAGAGAGAGAGAATGTGACAATTCACATGTTGAAAGGGTCAGTTATAAAGAAAAAGGGGGAAAATAAATGCCAAAAATTCAAAAATTAAGGGTCGATGCGAAAATTGGGTTTTAATTTAAAAGTTTATGTACCTGGAGAAGAGAAGACCCGTAGAGAAGAAAAGAGAGAATTTTTTGGGGGGATAATAAGAGATTTTTTGAGAAGTTTTTAACCAAGTGAAAAAGTTTGTTGTTGTGGGGGGCATTTAATGTTTAAAATGGGTTGAAAAAGTTAAAAGGAGTGTGGGTAAATAAGTTTGGGGGGTTTCCACGTGTAAGTAACATTTGGGGAAGGGGGTCTTTGACTGAACTTTGTGTAGAAAGGATATCGTAATAGGTAATACATACTTTAAAAGATGGATACATATGATATAGGGCGTAATGACAGTAGTTTGTTAGACTTTGTATTGGTTGATAAAAGATTGATGGGTAGACTTCAGGATGTCTATGTTTATAGAAAAGGTCACTGATATATTAGATAATTTTTTAGTTGTAGCTACATTTTGAGTAAAAGATAGATGGGAAACAAGGAGAATGGTATCAGCAGTAAGAGAGAAGTGAAGGTTAGGGTGTTACAAAAAACGCGATTTCTAATAATGATAGAGATCTCCAGTGAATACTTAGAAGGGACTGCCCTTCTAGCATCCAGCCTGTTACTGGGTTTTTGTAACAAGTAGTCAGTATCCTGGTCCAATTATCCATTAGAATTAGTAAGATTCAATAGTGCTTCAGGATTACAACTGGTAGGCTACTAACTAAAGAAATTTAAATTAAATAAGTTTATTAATAACAAAGTTGTCTAGGCGTATAAGATCAAAGTAAATTATAGTAATCAATTGAATATAATATGTAAAGTAAAAGGACACAAAGTGCAACTAATGTGACATTATTTTTGCAACGTTTCGCTCTCCAGGAGCTTTATCAAGCCATTACAAACAATACATGGACACAGAGGGTATATAAAGGCTCAGAGTGAGGTGCAATACTAGTGAGGTAACATTTCGATGTTAACTAGTGGTAGTAGTAGTAGTAGTAGTAGTAGTAGTAGTAGTGACAAAGTAATACAATATAATAGAGCAATTGATTCGTACAAGAGTAAAAGGATATAAAAACTATTACTTGGGTAACATAAAAATAGGTTGAACAAATATAGACTGGAAGAAGAGGCAGCTAGTTTCAGTGTTCACTCTCTGTAATGTGCTTTGTGTAGTATAACAGGAGAGACTATGTGATGGCAGGAGGATTCTTGCTAAGACTTCGGAGATGGTGACTGCAAGAAAAGACCCCTTCAGACATTAATTCTCCACGCATCAACACAACTCCCAACAAAATTATAATTCTTCCCAACAGCAGGTTGCCCTGAACGTCTCAAAAGTACTTTACAAAAAACTAACACCAGGGGTCGCCCTCGCTTCTAGCACTTCAATAAAAGGATCTAACCAGGGACACAATCCAAGCACCAGACAGTCAATGCAGGAGTTTACACTATACCCCGCGGGGGCTGTGACAAGATTTACG
>NW_026479526.1:0-19504 GCF_026875155.1 Cherax quadricarinatus | reverse complement strand
GGGGTTCATGAGGCTGGTGGTTCAGCTAGGCTGGTGGTTCATGCTAGGATGGAGGTTAATGCTAGGCTGGCGCTTCATGCGAGGCTGAGGGTTCATGCGAGGCTGGAGGTTCATGTGAGGCTGGTGGCTCATGCGAGACAGGGGAGTCATGTGAGGCTAGGGGTTCATGCGAGGCAGGAGGTTCATGTGAGGCTGGGGGTTCATGAGACGGTACGCGTTCATGCGAGGCTGGGGGTTAGCGAGGCTGGGGGTTCAAGCGAGGCTCGGGGTTCATGCCAGGGTCAGGGTTCATGCGACGCCGGGGATTCAAGCGAGGCTAGGGGTTCACGCTAGGCTGGAGGTTCAAGCGAGGCTGTGGGTTCATGCGAGCCTAGGGGTTCATGCGAGGCTAGGGGCTCATTCCTGTCTGGGGGTTCATGCAAGGCTGAGGGTTGATGCTGGGCGGGGGGTTCATGCTTGGCTGGGGGTTTAATGCTAGGCTGGGGTTCATGCTAGGCTTGTGGTTCATGCTAGATTGGATGTTCATGCTAGGCTGGCGCTTCATGCGAGGCTGAGGGTTCATGCGAGGCTGGAGGTTCATGCGAGGCTGGTGGTTCATGCGAGGCTGGGGTTCATTCGAGACTGGAGGCTCATTCCGGCTGTGCGTTCATGCGAGGCTGGGGGTTCTTTGCAGGCTAGGTGTTCATCCCAGGCTGAGGCTTTATGCCAGGTTGGAGGTTCATGCGAGGCTTGGGATTCATGCGAGGCTGGGGGTTCATGTCATGCTGAAGGTTCATGCGAGACTGGGGGTTTATGCGAGGCTAGGGGTTCATGGGAGCCTGGGGGTTCATGCGAGGCTGGGGTTCATGCTAGCCCAGGGGGTTATATGCTAGGCGGGGGGTTCATGCTATGCTGGGGGTTCATGCTTGGCTGTGATTCATGCTAGGCTGGTGATTCATGCGAGTCTGGGGGGTTTCATGCTAGGCTGGGGGTTCATGCAAAGTCGGGGGGTTCATGCAAGGCTGGGGGTTCATGCTAGGCTGGGGGGTCATGCTAGGCTGGGGATGCATGCGAGGCTCGGGGTTCATGCTAGGCTGGGGTTCATGCTAGGCTGGGGATTCATGCTAGGCTGGGGTTCATGGTGGGCTGGGGGTTAATGCAAAGCTGGGGATTCATGCGAAGCTGGTGGTTCAGCGGGCTGGGGGTTCATGCGAGGCTGGGGTTCATGCTAGGCTGGGATTCATGCGAGACTATGGGTTCATGCGAGGTTGGGGGTTCATGCTAGGCTGGGGGTTCATGCGAGGCTGGGTGTTCATGCTAGGCTGGGGGTTCATTCGAGGCTAGGGGTTCATGCGAGGCTATGGGTTCATCCTAGGCTGGGGGTTCATGCGAGGCTGGAAGTTCATGCGAAGCTGGTGTTCATGCGAGACTGGGGGTTCATGCGAGGCTAGGGGTTCATGCTAGGGTGGGGTTCATGCTTGGCTAGGGGTTCATGCTAGGCTGGGGGTTCATGCGAGACTGTGGGTTCATGCGAGGTTAGGGGTTCATGAGGGGCTGTTCTTGCGAGGCTGGGGGTTCATGAGACGATACGCGTTCATGCGAGGCTGGGGGTTCATGCGAGACTGGGGGTTTAAGCGAGGCTAGGGGTTCATGCCAGGCCGGGGATTCACGCTAGGCTGGGGGTTCAAGCGAGGCTGTGGGTTCATGCGAGGCTCGGGGTTCATGCCATGCTGAAGGTTCATGCGAGGCTGGGGGTTCACGCGAGGCTTGGGGTTCATGCGAAGCTGTAGGTTCATGCGAGGCTGGTGGTTCATGCGAGACTGGGGGTTCATGCGAGCCTGGGGGTTCATGAGACGATACGCATTCATGCGAGGCCGGGGGTTCATGCTAGGCTGGGGGTTCATGCTAGGCTGATGGTTCATGCGAGGCAGGGGGTTCATGCTTGGCTGGGGGTTCATGCTAGGCTGGGGGTTCATGCTAGGCTGGGGGGTCATGCTAGGCTGGGGATTCATGTGAGGATGGGGGTTCATGCTAGGCTGGGGTTCATGGTAGGCTGAGGATTCATGCTACGACTGGGCGTTCATTGGTAGGCTGGGGTTCATGCTAAGCTGGGGATTCATGCGAAGCTGGTGGTTCATGCTAGCTGGGGGTTCATGCGAGGCTAGGGGTTCATGCTAGGCCGGGGATTCAGCGAGGCGGGGGTTCATGCGAGGTTGAGGGTCCATGCTTGCCTGGGGTTCATGCAGGCTGCGGTTAAATTTTAGGCTAGGTTCATCGAGGCTGGGGTTCAGCCAGGCGGGGGTTTCGGACGCCGGGGTTCAAGCGAGGCTAGGGGTTCATGCGGGCGGGGTTTTTCCCCTTAGGCGGGGGGTTCAAGCGGGGCTCTGGGTTCTGCGAGGATTGGGGTTTATGCGGGGGGGGGTTTTCAAGAGGGTGGGGTTCATGCGGGGTTGGAGGTTCGTGCGGGCTGGGGTTATGCGGGGGCTAGGGGTTCATTCAACCTGGGGGTTCAGCAAGGCAGGGGTTCATGAGACGATTCTTCATGCGGGGCGGGCTTTCAGCGAAGCGGGGGGTTCATGCGGGCTGGGGGTTCTCGAGCTGGGGGTTCAAGCTAGGCGGGGTTCATGCCAAGCGGGGGTCCAGCGACGCCGGGGGTTCTAGCGAGCTGGGGGTTACCCCAGGTTTGGGGGTTACGCTAGGCGGGGTTCAAGCGGGGTGGGTTCATGCAAGGAGGGGTTCATGAAAAGTTTAAGGTTAGGGGGCGGGGGGTTCCGGGGGTGGGGGTTCTGCGAAGCTGCAGGTTCATGCGGGGCGGTGGTTCTGCGAGACTGGGGGTTCATGTGAGGCTAGGGGTTTCCCAAATTTTGAGGTTCATGCGAGGGGGGGGTTCAACGAGGCTGGGGGTTCATGCAAGGCGGGGGGTTCATGCGACGCGGGGGTTAAAGCGAGGCTGGGGGTTCACGCTAGGCTGGGGTTCGCAGGCTGTGGTTCATGGGGGCTAGGGGTTTAGCAGACTGGGGTTTAAATGAGGGGCTGGGGGTTCATGCGGGGCGGGGGTTCACGAGGTTTGGGGTTTTAATTGGGGCTGGGGTTTTAAGAGGGGCTGGGGGTTCATGCGGGGCAGGGGTTTTCAAGCCTGGAGGTTCATGCGGGGTGGGGTTAGAGACGATACGCGTTATGCGAAGTGGTGTTTCCCGGCAAGACGGGTTTTCGCGAGGGGGGTTTCATGCAGGCGGGGGTTCAAGCGAGGCTGGGGGTTCATGAAAAGTGGGGGTCCATGCGACCCCGGGGGGTTCTAGCGGGGCTGGGGGTTTCATCCCCAGGCTTGGGGTTCACGTAGGTGGGGGTTCAAGCGGGGCTGAGGTTCATGAACTAGGGTTCATGCAAGTAAAGGGTTTCGCGGGCTGGGGTTCACGCGAGGCTGGGGTTCTGCGAGCTGCGGGTTCATGCGAGGTGGGGTTCATGCGGACGGGGGGTTCATGCGGGGGCTAGGGGTTCATTCGGCCTGATTTTCATGCGGGGCTGGGGGTTAAAGCGGGGGGGGTTTCATGCAAGGCTGGGGTTCAGGCGACGCTGGGGGCAAGCGGGCTGGGGGTTCACGAGGGGGGGTTTCAAGCGGGTGTGGGTTCATGCGGGCAGGGGTTTATGCGAGATGGGGGTTAATGAGGGGGCTGAGGTTCATCGAGGTGGGGGGTTATGCAAACTGGGGGGTTCGGGGGGGGCTGGGGGTTCATAGGGCTGGGGTTAATGCGGGCGGGGGGTTTCATCCCAAAGCGAAAGATACTGCAGGCTGGGGGTTCCGCGAGGCTGGTGGTTCATGCGAGACTGGGGGTTCATGCAAGGCTAGGGGTTCATGCGAGCCTGGAGGTTCATGCGAAGCAGGGGGTTCATGCTAGTCAGGGGGTTAATGCTAGGCAGGGGGTTCATGCTATGCTGGGGGTTCATGCTATCCTGGGGGTTCATGCTAGGCTGGTGATTCATGCTAGTGCTGGGGGTTCATGCTAGGCTGGGGGTTCATGCTAGGCTGGGGGGTCATGCTAGGTTGGGGATTCATGCGAGGCTGGGGGTTCATGCTAGGGTGGGGGGTTCATTGCTAGGCTGGGGATTCATGCTAGGCTGGGGGTTCATGGTAGGCTGGGGGTTAATGCTAAGCGGGATTCATGCGAAGCTGGTTGGTTCATGCTAGGCTGGGGGTTCATGCGAGGCTGGGGATTCATGCGAGGCTAGGGGTTCATGCGAGGTTGGGGGTTCATGCTAGGCAGGGGTTAATGCGAGGCTAGGGGTTCTTGCAAGGCTGGGGGTTCATGCGAGTCTGGGGGTTTATGAGACGATACGCGTTCATGCGAGGCTGGGGGTTCAAGCCAGGCTGGGGGTTCATGCGATGCTGGTGGTTCAAGCGAGGCTATGGGCTCATGCCAGGCTGGAGGTTCATGCCAGGCTGGGGGTTCATGCGAGGCTGGGGTCTCATTCCTGGCTAGGGGTTCATGCCAGGCTGGGGGTTCATGCCAGGCTGAGGTTTTATGCCAGGTTGGAGGTTCTTGCGAGGCTGGTGGTTCATGCGAGGCTGGCGTCTCATTCCTGGCTAGGGGTTCATGCCAGGCTTGGGGTTCATGCCAGGCTGAGGCTTTATGCCAGGTTGAGGGTTCTTGCTAGGCTGGTGGTTCATTGCGAGGCTGGCGTCTCATTCCTGGCTGGGGGTTCATGCCAGGCTTGTGGGTTCATGCCAGGCTGAGGCTTTATGCCAGGTTGGAGGTTCTTGCGAGGCTGGTGGTTCATGCGAGTGGCTGGGGCTCATGTGAGGCTGGAGGTTCATGCGAGGCTGAGAGTTCAAGCGAGGTTAGGGGTTCATTCCAGGCAGGCGGTTCATGCGACGCTGAGGGTTCAAGCGAGGGCTAGGGCTTCACGCTAGGCTGGGGGTTCAAGCGAGGCTGTGGGTTCATGCGAGGCTAGGGGTTTATGCGAGACTGGGGGTTAATGAGAGGCTGAGGGTTCATGCGAGGCTGGAGGTTCATGGAAACTGGGGGTTCGTGCGGGTCTGGGGGTTCATGCGAGGCTGGGGGTTCATGCCCAGCAGAAGGTTCATGCAAGGCTAGGGGTTCACGCGAAACTGGGGGTTAATGCGAGGATAGGGGTTCATGTGAGCCTGGACGTTCATGCGAGGCTGGGGGTTCATGCTAGGCTGGGTGTTCATGCGAGGCTGGGGGTTCATGCTAGGCTGGGGGTTCATGGTAGTCTTGGGTTTCATGCTAGGCTGGGGGTTCATGCTAGGCTGGGGGTTCATGCGAAGCTGGTGGTTCATGCTAGGCTGGGGGTTCATGCGAGGCTGGGGATTCATGCGAGGCTAGGGTTCATGCGAGGTTGGGGGTTCATGCTAGGCAGGGGTTAATGCGAGGCTAGGGGTTCTTGCAAGGCTGGGGGTTCATTCGAGGCTGGGGATTCATGCTAGGCTGGGGGTTCATTCGAGGCTAGGGGTTCATGCGAGGCTATAGGTTTATCCGAGGCTGGGTGGTTCATGCTAGGCTGGGGGTTCATGCGAGCCTGGTGGTTCAAGCGAGGCTGGGGCTTCATGCGAGGCTGGGGGTTCATGCAAGGCTGGACGTTCATGCGAGGCTGGTGGTTCATGCGAGACTGGGGTTTCTTGAGACGATACGCGTTCATGCGAGGCTGGGGGTTCATGCCATGCTGGGGGTTCATGCGAGGCTGGGGGTTCATGCTAGGCAGGGGGTTCATGCGAGGCTGGGTGTTCATGCGAGGCTGGTGGTTCATGCGAGGCTGGGGGTTCATGCTAGGCAGGTGGTTCCTGCGAGGCTGGAGGTTCATGTGAGACTGGGGGTTCATGCGAGGCTGGGGGTTCATGCGATGCAGGGGTTTCATGCGAGGCTGGGGGTTCATGCTAGGCAGGGGGTTCATGCGAGGCTGGAGGTTCATGCGAGGCTTGGGGTTCATGCGAGGCTGTAGGTTCATGCGAGGCTAATGGTTCAAGCGAGACTTGGGGTTCATGCGAGGCTAGGGGTTCATGCGAGGCTGGAGGTTCATGAGAGGCTGGGGGTTCATGCGAGGCTGTTGGTTCATGCGATGCAGGGATTTCATGCGAGACTGGGGTTGAAGCGAGGCTGGGTGTTCATGCGAGGCTAAGGGTTCATGTGAGGCTGTGGGTTCATGCTAGGCTGGGGTTTCATGCAAGACTGGGGGTTCAAGCAAGGCTAGGAGTTCAAGCGACGCTGTAGGTTCATGTGAGGCTGTGAGATTATGAGGGCTGGGGTTCATGCTAGGCTGGAGGTTCATGCGAGGCTGGTGGTTCATGCGAGGCTGGGGCTTCATGTGAGGCTGGGGCTTCATGCGATGCTCGAGGTTCATGCGAGGCGGGAGGTTCATGCGAGGCTGGGGGTTCATGCGAGGCTAAAGTTTAATGCGAGGCTGGAGGTTCATGAGACGATACGCGTTCATGCGAGGCTGGGGGTTCATGCGAGGCTGTCGGTTCAAGCGAGGCTGGAGGTTCGTGCCAGGATGGGGGTTCATGCGACTCAGGGGGTTCAAGCGAGGCTAGGGGCTCATGCCAGGCTGGAGGTTCATGCCAGGCTGGGGGTTCATGCCAGGCTGAGGCTTTATGCCACGTTGCAGGTTCTTGCGAGGCTGGTGGTTCATGCGGAGCTGGGGGTTCATGCGAGTCTGGGGGTTTATGAGACGATACGCGTTCATGCGAGGCTGGGGGTTCAAGCCAGGCTGGGGGTTCATGCGATGCTGGGGGTTCAAGCGAGGCTATGGGCTCATGCCAGGGTGGAGGTTCATGCCAGGCTGGGGGTTCATACGATTCTGGGGGTTCATGCGAGGCTGGGGTCTCATTCCTGGCTAGGGGTTCATGCCAGGCTGGGGGTTCATGCCAGGCTGAGGTTTTATGCCAGGTTGGAGGTTCTTGCGAGGCTGGTGGTTCATGCGAGGCTGGCGTCTCATTCCTGGCTAGGGGTTCATGCCAGGCTTGGGGTTCATGCCAGGCTGAGGCTTTATGCCAGGTTGGAGGTTCTTGCGAGGCTGGTGGTTCATGCGAGGCTGGCGTCTCATTCCTGGCTGGGGGTTCATGCCAGGCTTGGGGTTCATGCCAGGCTGAGGCTTTATGCCAGGTTGGAGGTTCTTGCGAGGCTGGTGGTTCATGCGAGGCTGGGGCTTCATGTGAGGCTGGAGGTTCATGCGAGGCTGAGAGTTCAAGCGAGGCTAGGGGTTCATTCCAGGCAGGCGGTTCACGCGACGCTGAGGGTTCAAGCGAGGCTAGGGCTTCACGCTAGGCTGGGGGTTCAAGCGAGGCTGTGGGTTCATGCGAGGCTAGGGGTTTATGCGAGACTGGGGGTTAATGAGAGGCTGACGGTTCATGCGAGGCTGGAGGTTCATGGAAACTGGGGGTTCGTGCGGGTCTGGGGGTTCATGCGAGGCTGGGGGTTCATGCGAGGCTGGGGGTTCATGCCCAGCAGAAGGTTCATGCAAGGCTAGGGGTTCACGCGAGGCAGGGGGTTCATGCGAAGCTGTAGGTTCATGCGCGGCTGGTGGTTCACGCGAAACTGGGGGTTCATGCGAGGATAGGGGTTCATGTGAGCCTGGACGTTCATGCGAGGCTGGGGGTTCATGCTAGGCTGGGTGTTCATGCGAGGCTGGGGGTTCATGCTAGGCTGGGGGTTCATGGTAGTCTTGGGTTTCATGCTAGGCTGGGGGTTCATGCTAGGCTGGGGGTTCATGCTAGGCTGGTGGTTCATGCTAGGCTGGGGGTTCATGCTAGGCTGGGGGTTCATGCTAGGCTGGTGGTTCATGCTAGGATGGAGGTTCATGCTAGGCTGGCGCTTCATGCGAGGCTGAGGGTTCATGCGAGGCTGGAGGTTCATGCGAGGCTGGTGGTTCATGCGAGACAGGGGGTTCATGCGAGGTTAGGGGTTCATGCGAGGCAGGAGGTTCATGTGAGGCTGGGGGTTCATGAGACGATAAGCGTTCATGCGAGGCTGGGGGTTAAGGCGAGGTTGGGGGTTCAAGCGAGGCTCGGGGTTCATGCCAGGCTGAGGGTTCATGCGACGCTTGGGATTCAAGCGAGGCTAGGGGTTTACGCTAGGCTGGGGGTTCAAGCAAAGCTGTGGGTTCATGCGAGGCTAGGGGTTCATGCGAGGCTAGGGGCTCATTCCTGTCTGGGGGTTCATGCTAGGCTGGGGGTTCATGCTAGGCTGGTGGTTCATGCTACCTTGGAAGTTCATGCTAGGCTGGTGCTTCATGCGAGGCTGAGGGTTCATGCGAGGCTGGAGGTTCATGCGAGGCTGGTGGTTCATGCGAGGCTCGGGGTTCATGCCAGGCTAGGTGTTCATGCCAAGCTGAGGCTTTATGCCAGGTTGGAGGTTCATGCGAGGCTGGGGCTTCATGCGAGGCTGAGGGTTCATGCGAGGCTGGAGGTTCATGCGAAGCTGGTGGTTCATGCGAGACTGGGGGTTCATGCGAGGCTAGTGGTTCATGCGAGACTGTGGGTTCATGCGAGGTTAGGGGTTTATGCGGGGCTGTTCTTGCGAGGCTGGGGGATCATGAGACGATACGCGTTCATGCGAGGCTAGGGGTTCATGCGAGACTGGGGCTTCATCGAGGCTAGGAGTTCATGCCAGGCTGGGGGTTCATGCGACGCCGGGGGTTCAAGCGAGGCTAGGGTTTCATGCCAGGCGGGAGGTTCACGCTAGGCTGGGGGTTCAAGCGAGGCTGTTGGTTCATACGAGGCTAGGGGTTTATGCGAGGCAGGGGGTTCATGAGAGGCTGGGGGTTCATGCCATGCTGAAGGTTCATGCGAGGCTGGGGGTTCACGCGAGGCTGCGGGTTCATGCGAAGCTGTAGGTTCATGCGAGGCTGGTTGTTCATGCGAGACTGGGGGTTCATGCGAGGCTAGGAGTTCATGGGAGCCGGGGGTTCATGCGAGGCTGGAGGTTCATTCAAGTCAGGGGGTTAATGGTAGGCTGGGGGTTCATTCTATGCTGGGGGTTCATGCTAGGCTGGGGGTTCATGCCAGGCTGGTGATTCATGCTAGGCTGGGGGTTCATGCTAGGCTGGGGGTTATGCTAGTCTAGGGGTACATGCAAGGTGGGGGTTCATGCTAGGCTGGGGGGTCATGCTAGGCTGGGATTCATGCGAGGCTGGGGGTTCATGCTAGGCTGGGGGATCATGCTAGGCTGGGGATTCATGCTAGGCTGAGGGGTTCATGGTAGGCTGGGGGTTAATGCTGAGCAGGGGATTCATGCGAAGCTGGTGGTTCATGCTAGGCTGGGGCTTCATGCGAGGCCGGGGGTTCATGCTAGGTTGGGGATTCATGCGAGGCTATGGGTTCATGCGAGGTTGGGGGTTCTTGCAAGGCTGGGGGTTGATACGAGGCTAGGGGTTCTTGCTAGGCTGGGGGTTCATGCGAGGCTGGGCGTTCATGCTAGGCTGGGGGTTCATTCGAGGGGCTCATGCGAGGCTATGGGCTCATCCGAGGCTGGGGGTTCATGCTAGGCTGGGGGTTCATGCGAGCCTGGGGCTTCATGCGAGGCAGGGGCTTCATGCGAGGTTGGACGTTCATGCGAGGCTGGTGGTTCATGCGAGACGGGGGTTTCTTGAGACGACACGCGTTCATGCGAGGCTGGGGGTTCATGAGAGGCTGGGGGTTCAAGCGAGGCTGGGGGTTCATTCCATGCTGGGGGTTCATGTGAGGCTGGGGGTTCATGCCATGCTGGGGGTTCATGCGAGGCTGGGGGTTCATGCTAGGCATTGGGTTCAAGCGAGGCTGGGGGTTCATGCGAGGCTCGGGGTTCATGTTAGGCTGGGGGTTCATGCTAGCCTGGGGGTTCATTCGAGGCAGGTGGTTCATGCGAGGCTGGGGCATCATGCGAGGCTGGGGGTTCATGCGAGGCTGTAGGTTCATGCGAGGCTAGTGGTTCAAGCGAGACTGGGGGTTCATGCGAGGCTAGGGGTTCATGCGAGGGTAGAGGTTCATGTGAGGCTGGGGGTTCAAGCGAGGCTGGAGGTTCATGCGAGGCTGGGTGTTCATGCGAGACAGGGGGTTCATGCGAGGCTAGGGGCTCATGTGAGGCTGGGGGTTCATGCTAGGCTGGGGGTTCATGCAAGACTGGGGGTTCAAGCGAGGCGAGGGTTTCAAGCGACGCTGTAGGTTCATGCAAGGCTGTGTGTTCATGAGGGCTGGGGTTCATGCTAGGCTGGAGGTTCATGCGAGGCTGGTGGTTCATGCGAGGCTGGGGCTTCATGCGATGCTCGAGGTTCATGCGAGGCTTGAGGTTCATGCGAGGCTGGTGGTTCATGCGAGACTAAGGGTTCATGCGAGGCTAGGGGTTCATGCGAGGCTGGAGGTTCATGCGAGGCTGGGGGTTCATGAGACGATACGCCTTCATGCGAGGCTGGGGGTTCATGCGAGGCTGTCGGTTCAAGCGAGGCTGGAGGTTCATGCCAGGCTGGGGGTTCATGCGACTCTGGGGGTTCAAGCGAGCCTAGGGGCTCAAGCCAGGCAGGAGGTTCATGCCAGGCTGGGGGTTCATGCGATTCTGGTGCTTCATGCGAGGCTGAGGGTTTATGCGAGGCTGGAAGTTCATCCGAGGCTGGGGGTTCAAGCAAGGCTGGGGGTTCATGCGACGCTGGGGGTTCAAGCGAGGCTAGGGGTTCAGGCTAGGCTGGGGGTTCAAGCGAGGCTGTGGGTTCATGCGAGCCTAGGGGTTATGCGAGACTGGGGGTTCATGCGGGGTGGGGATTTATGCGAGTCTGGGGGTTCATGCGAGGCTGGAGGTTCACGCGAGGCTGGGGGTTCATGCAAAGCTGTAGGTTCATGCGCGGCTTGTGGTTCATGCGAGACTGGGGGTTCATGCAAGGCTGGGGGTTCATGGAAGGCTTGGGTTTCATGCTAGGCTGAGGGTTCATGTTAGGCTGGTGGTTCATGCTAAGCTGGTGGTTCGTGCTAGGCTGGGGGTTTATGCTAGGCTGGGGGTTCATGCTAGGCTGGTGGTTCATGCTAGGTTGGAGGTTCATGCTAGGCTGGCGCTTCATGCGAGGCTGAGGGTTCATGCGAGGCTGGAGGTTCATGCGATGCTGGTGGTTCATGCGAGACTGGAGGTTCATGCGAGGCAGGTGGTTCATGCGAGGCTGGAGGTTCATGCGAGGCTGAGCGTTCATGCGAGGATGGGGGTTTAAGCGAGGCTGGGGGTTCATACGAGACAGGGGGTTCATGCAAGGCTATGGGTTCATGCGGGGCCCTGGAGGTTCATGCGAGGCTGGGGGTTTAAGCGAGGCTGGGGGTTCATACCAGGCTGGGGGTTCATGCGACGCAGGGGGTTCAAGCGAGGCTAGGGTTCACGCTAGACTGGGGGTTCATTCCTGTCTGGGGTTCATGCTAGGCTGGGGGTTCATGCTAGGCTGGGGGTTCATGCGAGGTTAGCGGTTCATGCGAGGCTGGGGGCTCATTCCTGTCTGGGGGTTCATGCTAGGCTGGAGGTTCATGCTAGGCTGGGGGTTCATGCTAGGCTGGGGGTTCATGCTATGTTGGAGGTTCATGCTAGGGTGGCGCTTCATGCGAGGCTGAGGGTTCATGCGAGGCTAGGGGTTAATGCCAGGCTAGGGGTTCATGCCAGGCTGAGGCTTTATGCCAGGTTGAAGGTTCATGCGAGGCTGGTGGTTCATGCGAGGCTGGGGCTTCATGCGAGGCTGAGGGTTCATGCGAGGCTGGAGGTTCATGCGACGCTGGTGGTTAATGCGAGACTGGGGGTTCATGCGAGGCTAGGGGTTCATGCTAGGCTGGGGGATCATAGTATTCTGGGGGTTCATGCTTGGCTGGGGATTCATGCGAGACTGAGGGTTCATCCGAGGCCAGGGGTTCATGCGGGGCTGGAGGTTCTTGCGTGGCTGTGGGTTCATGAGACGATACACGTTCATGCGAGGCTTGGGGTTCATGTGAGACTGGGGGTTCAAGAGAAGCTGGGGGTTCATGCCAGGCTGGGGGTTCATGCTAGGCCGAGGCTTTATGCCAGGTTGGAGGTTCTTGCGAGGCTGGTGGTTCATTCGAGGATGGGGCTTCATGCGAGGCTGAGGGTTCATGCGAGGCTGGAGGTTCATGCGAGGCTGGGGGTTCAAGCGAGGCTGGGGGTTCATGCCAGGCAGGGGGTTCATGCGACGCTGGGGGTTCAAGCGAGGCTAGGGGTTCTCGCTAGGTTGGGGGTTCAAACGAGGCTGAGGGTTCATGCGAGGCTAGGGGTTTATGCGAGACTGGGAGTTAATGACAGGCTGAGGGTTCATGCAAGGCTGGAGGTTCATGAGATGCTGGTGGTTCATGCGGGGCTGGGGGTTCATGCGAGGCCGGGGGTTCATGCAAGGCTGGGGGCTCATGCCAAGCTGAAGGTTCATGCGAGGCATGGGGTTCACCCTAGGCTGGGGGTTCATGCGAAGCTGCAAGTACATGCGCGGCTGGTGGTTCATGTTAGACTGGGGGTTCATGCGAGGCTGGGGGTTCATGCTAGGCTGGGTGTTCATGCGAGGCTGGGGGTTCATGCGAGGCTGAGGGTTCATGCGAGGCTGGAGGTTCATGCGACGCTGGTGGTTCATGCGAGACTGGGGGTTCATGTGAGACTAGGGGTTCATGCTAGGCTGGGGGATCATAGTATTCTGGGGGTTCATGCTTGGCTGGGGATTCATGCGAGACTGAGGGTTCATCCGAGGCTAGGGGTTCATGCGAGGCTTGGGGTTCATGCTAGACTGGGGGTTCAAGAGAGGCTGGGGGTTCATGCCAGGCTGGGAATTCATGCCAGGCCGAGGCTTTATGCCAGGTTGGAGGTTCTTGCGAGGCTGGTGGTTCATGCGAGGATGGGGCTTCATGCGAGGCTGAGGGTTCATGCGAGGCTGGAGGTTCATGCGAGGCTGGGGGTTAATGACACGCTGAGGTTTCATGCAAGGCTGGAGGTTCATGAGAGGCTGGTGGTTCATGCGGGGCTGGGGGTTCATGCGAGGCTGGGGGTTCATGCGAGGCTGGGGGTTCATGCCAAGCTGAAGGTTCATGCGAGGCAGGGGGTTCACCCGAGGCTGGGGGTTCATGCGAAGCTGTAGGTTCATGCGCGGCTGGTGGTTCATACGAGACTGGGGGTTCATGCGAAGCTAGGGGTTCATGCGAGCCTGGACGTTCATGCGAGACTGTGGGTTCATGAGACGATACGCGTTCATGCGAGGCTGGGGGTTCATGCTAGGCTGGGTGTTCATGCGAGGCCGGGGGTTCATGCTAGGCTGGGTGTTCATGCAAGGCTGGGGGTTCATGCTAGGCTGGGTGTTCATGCAAGGCTGGGTGTTCATGCGAGGCTGGGGGTTCATGCTAGGCTGGGGGTTTATGGTAGGCTTGGGTTTCATGCAATGCTGGGGGTTCATGCTAGGCTGGGGGTTCATGCTAGGCTGGTGGTTCATGCTGTGCTGGGGTTTGATGCTAGGCAGGGGGTTCATGCTAGGCTGGTGGTTCATGCTAGGTTGGGGGTTCATGCTAGGCTGGAGTTTCATGCTAGGCTGCGGGTTCATGCTAGGCTGGTGGTTCATGCTAGGTTGGAGGTTCATGCTAGGCTGGCGCTTCATGGGAGGCTGAGGGTTCATGCGAAGCTGGAGGTTCATGCGAGGCTGGTGGTTTATGCGAGACAGGGGGTTCATGCGCGGCTGGAGGTTCATGAGACGATACGCGTTCATGCGAGGCTGAGGGTTAATGCGAGGCTGGGGGTTCAAGCGTAGCTTGGGGTTCATGCAAGGCTGGGGGTTCATGCGACGCTGGGTGTTCAAGCAAGGCTAGGTTTTCACGCTAGGCTGGGGGTTCAAGCGAGGCTGTGGGGTCATGCGAGGCTAGGGGTTCATGCGAGGCTGGGGGTTCATTCCTGTCTGGGGGCTCATGCTAGGCAGGGGGTTCATGCTAGGCTGGAGGTTCATGCTAGGCTGGGGGTTCATGCTAGGCTGGTGGTTCATGCTAGGTTGGAGGTTCATGCTAGGCTGGCGCTTCATGCGAGGCTGAGGGTTCATGCGAGGCTGGAGGTTCATGCGAGGCTGGTGGTTCATGAGAGGTTGGGGGTTCATGCGAGGCTGGGGGTTCATTTAAGGCTGGGGGTTCATGCTAAGCGGGGATTCATGCGAGCTGGGGGTTCATGCTGGGGCTGGGGGTTCATGCGAGGCTGGGGGTTCATGCTAGGCTGGGGGTTCATGCGAGGCTGGGGGTTCATGCGAGGCTATGGGTTCATCCGAGGCTGGGGGTTCATGCTAGGCTGGGGGTTCATGCGAGCCTGGTGGTTCATGCGATGCTAGGGCTTCATGCGATGCTGGGGCTTCATGCGATGCTGGGGCTTCATGCGAGGCTGGGGGTTCATGCGAGGCTGTTGGTTCATGCGAGACTAGGGGTTCTTGAGACGATATGTGTTCATGCGAGGCTGGGGGTTCATGAGAGGCTGCGGTTTCAAGCGAGGCTGGGGGTTCATGCCATGCTGGGGGTTCATGCGAGGCTGGGGTTCAAGCCATGCTGGGAGTTCATGCGAGGCTTGGGGTTCATTTTTGCAGGGGGCTCATGCGAGGCTGGGGGTTCATGCGAGGCTGGTGGTTGATGCTAGGCTGGGGTTTCATGTAGGCTGGTGATTCATTCGAGGTGGGGGTTGATGCTAGGCTGGGGGTTTATGCTAGGCTGGGGGTTCATGCTAGGCTGGGGATTCATGCTAGGCTGGGGAATAATGCTAGGCTTGGGATTCATGCGAGGCTGGGGGTTCATGCTAGGCTGGGGGTTCATGCAAGGCTGGGGATTCATGCTAGGCTGGGGGTTCATTTAAGGCTGGGGGTTGATGCTAAGCTGGGGATTCATGCGAGGCTGGTGGTTCATGCTAAGCTGGGGGTTCATGCGAGGCTGGGGGTTCATGCTAGGCTGGAGATTCATGCGAGGCTAGGGGTTCATGCGAGGAAGGGGGTTCATGCTAGGCTGGGGGTTCATGCGAGGCTAGGGGTTCATGTTTAGGCTGGGGGTTCATGCGAGGCTGGGGGTTCATGCTAGGCTGGGGGTTCATGCTAGGCTGGGGTTTATGCGAGGCTGGGTGTTCATGCTAGGCTGGGGGTTCATGCTAGGGGGGGGTTCATACTAGGCGGGTGTTCATGGGGAGGTGGGCGTTCATGCTAGGCTGGGTGTTCATGCGAGGCTGGGGGTTCATGCTAGGCTGGGGGTTCATGTTAGGCTTGGGTTTCATGCTAGGCTGGGGGTTCATGCTAGGCTGAGGGTTCATGTTAGCCTGGGGGTTCATGCTAGGCAGGTGGTTCATGCTAGGCTGGGGTTTGATGCTAGGCTGGGGGTTCATGCTATGCAGGTGGTTCATGCTAGGTTAGGGGTTCATGCTAGGCTGGCGCTTCATGCGAGGCTGAGGGTTCATGCGAGGCTGAAGGTTCATACGTGGTTGGCGCTTTATGCGAGGCTGGGGTTCATGCGAGGCTGGGAGTCAATGCTAGGCTGGGGGTTCTTGCTAGGCTGGTGGTTCATGCGATGCTGAGGGTTCATGCGAGACTGGGGGTTCATGCGAGGCTGGAGGTTAATGTGAGTCGGGGGTTCAAGAAAAGGCTGGGGGTTAATATGAGGCTGGGGGTTAATGCGAGGCTGGGGGTTCAAGCGGGGCTGGGGGTTCATGCCAGGCTTGGGTTTCATGCGACGCTGGGGGTTCAAGCGAGGCTAGGGGTTCACGCTAGACTGGGGGTTCTTGCAAGGCTGTGGGTTCATGCGAGGCTAGGGGTTCATGCGAGGCTGGGGGCTCATTCCTGTCTGGGGGTTCATGCTAGTCTGGGGGTTCTTGCTAGGCTGGGGGTTCATGGTAGGTTGGAGGTTAATGCTAGGCTGGGGGTTCATGCTAGGCTGGTGGTTTATGCTAGGTTGAAGGTTCATGCTAGGCTGGCGCTTCATGCGAGGCTGAGGGTTCATGCGAAGCTGGAGGTTCATGCGAGGCTGGTGGCTCATTCCTGGCTGTCCGTTCATGCCAGGCTAGGGGTTCATGCCAGGCTGAGGGTTCATGCGAGGCTGGTGGTTCATGCGACGCTGGTGGTTCATGCGAAACTGGGGGTTCATAGTAGGCTGGGGGTTCATGCTTGGCTGGGGGTTCATAGTAGGCTTGGGGTTCATGCTAGGCTGGGGGTTCATAGGCTGGGGGTTCATGCTTGGCTGTGGGTTCATGCGAGACTGAGGGTTCATGCGAGGCTAGGGGTTCATGCGGGGCTGGAGGTTCTTGCGAGACTGGGGGTTCATGAGACAATACGCGTTCATGCGAGGCTGGGGGTTCATGCGAGACTGGGTGTTCAAGCAAGGCTGGGGGTTCATGCCAGGCTGGGGGTTTATGCCAGGCTGGGGGTCATGCTAGGCTGGGGGTTCTTGCTAGGCTGGGGGGTTAATGCTAGGCTTGGGGTTCATGCTAGGCTGGTGGTTCATGCTAGGTTGGAGGTTCATGCTAGTCTGGCGCTTCATGCGAGGCTGAGGGTTCATGCGAGGCTTGAGGTTCATGCGAGGCTGGTGGTTCATGCGAGACAGGGGGTTCATGCGAGGCTAGGGGTTCATGCACGGCTGGAGGTTCATGTGAGGCTGGGGGCTCATGTGAGGCTGTGGGTCCATGAGACGATACGCGTTCATGCGAGGCTGAGGGTTCATGCGAGGCTGGGGGTTCAAGCGAGGCTTGGGGTTCATGCCAGGCTGGGGGTTCATGCGACGCTGGGGGTTGAAGCGAGGGTAGTGGTTCACGCTAGGCTGGGGGTTCAAGCGAGGCTGTGGGTTCATGCGAGGCTAGGGGTTCATGCGAGGCTAGGGACTCATTCCTGTCTGGGGGTTCATGCTAGGCTGGGGGTTCATGCTAGGCTGGGGGTTCATGCTAGGCTGGCGGTTAATGCTAGGCTGGGGGTTCATGCTAGGCTGGTGGTTCATGCTAGGTTGGAGGTTCATGCTAGGCTAGTGCTTCATGCGAGGCTGAGGGTTCATGCGAGGCTGGAGGTTCATGCGAGGCTAGTGGTTCATGCGAGGCTGGGGGCTCATTCCTGGTTGTGCGTTCATGCGAGGGTAGGAGTTCATGCCAGGCTAGGGGTTCATGCCAGGCTGAGGCTTTTTGCCAGGTTGGAGGTTCATGCGAGGCTGGTGGTCCATGCGAGGCTGGTGGTCCATGCGAGGCTGGTGGTCCATGCGAGGCTAGGGGTTTATGCGAGGCTGGGGGTTCATGAGAGGCTGGAGGTTCATGCGAGGCTGGAGGTTCGTGCGAGGCCGGTGGTTCATGCTAGGCCGGGGGTTCATGGTAGGCTTGGGTTTCATGCTCGGCTGGGGGTTCATGCTAGGCTGGGGGTTCATGCTAGGCTTGTGGTTCATGCTAGGCTGGGGGTTGATGCTAGGCTGGGGGTTCATGCTAGGCTGGTGGTTCATGCTAGGTTGGGGGTTCATGCTAGGCTGGCGCTTCATGCGAGGCTGAGGGTTCATGCGAGGCTGGAGGTTCATGCGAGGCTGGGTGTTTGAGCCCACCAGAAAAAAATTCTAGGGATGCAAATTTCATAGCAACTGGAACAGGAATTCAAATAAACAATTAGGCTTCTACACATTATTTTGTTATGCCAGTAATGTGGAAACATGTGTCGTAAAATGAAAAGGTTCAACTTTGACACTAATTAATCACTCGTCAGTCCTGCCCACTTAGATCCCAGCCGTCCTATATTTAAACCATTTAAACTATTCCCAACGACATGGTTGTTCGCTTACCAGACGATCAGTCTGGAAGGGCTCCAAATCTGCTGCCTGGACTCGCAATATAATCCCACAAAATGACAGCGTAATACAGATTTACGGAAATCATAACATCTTAGGGTACAATGACGGTTTACCTGTTGTGGAGTCTAACGGAATTATTCTTTGTCACGAAGCCTTCCAGATTTCTGTTCCACCCGAATACCAGGACTTCTATGAGGCTTGAGACATATGGTGTTAAATAATAGGCCTATAGAGAATGATGAGTCGTTACTTAAGCTACCTGCATTTACATCCCTAGCCTAACTTAACTGTGTAAACTACAATCTTAGATTAGGTTCTAACTTACTACTTATTAGCCTTACCATCAAAGTATCGGGCGGAGGCACCGTCGCAGTACGTCATCAGTGCTCGCCCTCTCTGACCTCCATCCCCAGGATACCTCAGGGATATGTTTAAAAGACAATATTCAAAATAAAGTTGCTAGTAAAGGCAAATCAATTGATCAACAAACAAAGAGAGATAGTAGAAGGCAACGAGTGACTGGCTCCCTTAAGGTTTACTATACAAATAGTAGGAGTCTAAGAAATAAGATAGATGAGCTAAGATTACTTGCAAGTGCAGGTAATATAGACATTATTGCTATAACAGAGACATGGTTTAACTTGAAAGATAGAGAAATGCCTTCTGAATGCAACATACAGGGATATAAACTATGCCACACTGACAGGGTTAACAGGAAGGGTGGTGGTGTGGCGATGTAAGTCAGAGATAATTTAAACTGTTGTGTTAGACAAGATATAAGATTAGAAACATTGGACACAGAATCTCTTCAGCTACAGTTTCTCGAAGGTCATGAAAAATTAATTTTGGTTGTGATTTATAGGCCCCCAAACCTTGATAGAGAGTGCAGTAAGCTGTTATGGGTCGAAATTCAAAAGGCATCTAGATATGAAAATGTTGTGTTAATGGGAGATTTTAACTTTAGATAAATTGATTAGAACAATGTGACAGGAAATCTTGAGTCTAGTGACTTTCTTGATACGGTTCAGGATTGCTTTTTAAAACAGTTTGTGACAGAACCAACTAGAAGAAACAATCTGCTTGACTTGGTTCTTACCAACAAAGAGTCACTAATTAATAATCTTGAGGTTAATGATGAGCTTGGAGAAAGTGATCACAAATCACTTAGTTTCAATATATCATGGAATTACCCAGATAACTGCAATCAAGTTGCTGTCCCAGGCTTTTACTTGGCCAACTTCATGGGCATGAGAAATTACCTGGTTGGGCGAAATTGGGATGACCTAACTATGTGTCAGGTAGGGAGGATTGGTTGCCAATATGACGTATTTCAGAGCATAGTGCTGGCTGCCCAGACGACTTTTGTCCCGAGTAGGGAAATTAGGTCTAACAAAAATTATTCCAAATGGATGAGCAATAGATTAAAACATCTCAGTGGTGAAAAGAGAGGTATATATAGGCGTTTTAAAAGAGGGGAAGTGCAGTTAAGAAATAAATATATTCAGTTTAAGAGAGAATTAAAGAAAAAAGGAATAAGAAAGGCAAAAAGGCATTATGAGGCTAAAGCCGCAAGGGATTCGAAAACTAACTCAAAAGGGTTCTTTCAGGTATACAGAAGTAAGATTAGGGACAAGATAGGCCCACTTAAGAGTAACTCAGGTCAGATCACTGACAGTGATAAGGAAATGTATGAACTTTTCAGTACCTATTTCCTCTCAGTTTTTACCCAGGAAGATACTAGCGAAATTCCAGAAATAATAGATTATGTAG
>NW_026479524.1:5000-14047 GCF_026875155.1 Cherax quadricarinatus | reverse complement strand
AAGCTAAGCAACGTGTGTCAGAGAAAGGTACCTGTCTTAGAAGGTACCTTGTCAGCAGATCCAAGTTATTTGTAAGTAGGTTAGAGCAGATCAATGCAATGAGTGATAAGGTTTGTGGTTGGTGTTTGTGGTTTCTGGCGAATTGTCATCCGTCAAGGAGAAGAGGTCCAGTAGTCATGTCGTGTCTCAAAGTTTGTCTATCAGTTAGAGAGAAGTGGAGAAGATCTACTCTCACCTAGCACGACACCAAAACCAAACGTGGTGGTAATTTAGGCTCTTCCACATGCGTGCACTCAAATCTGCAGCAACGAGTTCTTGAGGAAGAATGCCCTATAATTGGAACAATATTTTCCAAACTCCACTATCCTCGTCCACTTCATCAGAGACTGCAGAACGGCGAGCACTAAACAACTTCAACACACCCAGAGAAGACACAGCCGAGAAGAGTACATAGTCCCTTTCCACCAACTCCATTGCCAAACAATGTTTCCAACATCTTTGCCAAAACATCATTCCAAGTATCTACCTCCACAACCACGACCATCAAGGACACCACCAGTATAGGCAGGACTCGCCTCCATCTCCTCTGCAGGGGTATACATAATCCTCTTGTAATGACAGCAAAAATTATACGTGGCGAAACATCAAGGGACCTTCCAAACCCGTAATTTCAGAACACCAATACGCAAGCAGGTCTGACGACACAAGGAATGCCTGCGTACAACACCGTAATTCACTACCACCACTTGATAAACTACAGAAACTCAGACTTATCGCACAGAAGACAACACTCAATATCCGAAGAATCCTGAAGTCATCACTTAATTCTTAACCACAACTTCAACCAGAATAGGGCTTCTTATAACATAGCTGAACCGACTTGCCAAGAAACTCCTTCAATCGCTACGCCCACATAAGAACACTGTAGAAGGTCTGCTCACAACTTGTCCAGTCTCCTTTTCCCAGCGACCCAAGTTTTTAGACCTCTACAGACCCACTCGGTACATTAACAACAGATGCAGCATTCTTTTCTCACCTGACCTCAGCCGGACTATCAATACTCGCGTTTCCTTCCCACCCCAGGTAGTTTCTGTTTGTGACTTTAAAACGCCCACGTTTGTGGGCCGAAACGAAAAGTCAATAAAGGATCACAATATACTGCATTTGTGTTTATATTGCCATTGTGTCGGTATTTTATACCATTTATTTACATTTTGGGAATGATTTACACAAATTGTCTATTACTGGAGTAATCCTTTATTTTGCAACGTAGAAATTTAGGATAATTCCGCAGCATTTCTGGCATTTTCTCACGGCATCTTAATGAAATGCCATATTGGTTAATGCACTGGCTTTAAACACTCCTTAGTAAGTAAAAAGTCATGGATAACACAGTGTTCAAGAAGGTCAAGGATAATAGTGTTCAAGAAGGTCAAGGATAACACAGTGTTTCAGATAAGGATCAAGGATAACACAGTGCTCATGAAGATCAAGGATAACACAGTGTTCAACAAGGTCAAGGATAACACAGTGTTCAATAAGGTCAAGGATAACACAGTGCTCATGAAGATCAAGGATAACACAGTGTTCAACAAGGTCAAGGATAACACAGTTTCAAGAAGTTCATGGATAACACAGTTTTTCAGTAAGGTCCAAGGATAACACATTGCTCAAGAAGGCCAAGATAACACAGTGTTTCAAGAAGGTCAAGGATAACACAGTGTTCAAGAAGGTCAAGGATAACACAGTGTTCAAGAAGGTCAAGGAAAACACAGTGTTCAAGAAGTTCAAGGATACACAGTTTCAAGAAGGTCAATGAAAATAACACAGTGTTTCAAGAAGGTCAAGCATAACAGTGCTCAAGAAGTAAAGGATAACAGTGTTCAAGAAAACTTCAGGGAGTGATGAGATGGTTTGAAAAACCGACAAGTTGAAGATTGAACACTTATGCAGCATATGGGATCTTTATTCAGGAAAACGTTTCGCCACACAGTTGCTTCAACAGTCCAATACAAAAGAGAAGGCGTAAGGAGAGGAGGGAGAATGAGGTAAACAGTCCCTCAAACCTGGAGTCGATGTGTTTCCGGTCCATCAATCTTGAGAATTGATGGACTGAACACATCGACTCCAGGTTGAGGGACTATTACCTCATCTCCTCCTCTCTTACGCCTTCCTCTTATGTATTGGACGAGATGAGACCACTGTAGTGGCGAAACGTTTCCCTGAAAAATAAAGATTCCCCATTGCTGCAATCAAGTGATCTCAAACTTCAACGTCAATGATAACACAGTTTCAAGAAAGTCAAGGATAAACACATTGATCAATAAAGTGTCAGATGCTAACACAGTGTAGAAGAAGGGTCAAGGATAACCACAGTGGTTCAATAAGTCAAGATAACATAGTGATCAAGAATGTCAAAGATAACAGTTCTCAAGAAGTCAAGATAACATGTTCAAGAAGGTCAAGGATAACAGTGGTTTTAAGAGGTCAAGTACAACAGTGTTCAAGAAGGTCAAGGGATCACAGTGTTCAAGAAAGTCAAGGATAACAGTGATCAAGAAGCCAAGGAGAACACACGTTTTCAAGAAGGACCCAAAGGATAACAGTGATTAAGAAGGTCAATGATGACACAGCGTCAAGAAGGTCAAGGAAAACACCAATGCTCAAAAAAGGTCAAGGTATAACGTAGCGTTGAAGAAGGTCAATGATCACAGTGTTTAGAAGGTCAAGGATAAAACAGTGATCAAGAATGTCAGGAAAACACAATGCTCAAAAAGGTCAGGTTAACACAGTGATCAAGAATTTCAAGATACACAGTGTTCAAGAAGATCAAGGATCACACAGTGTTCAAGAAGGACAAGGATAACACAGTGTTCAAGAAGGTCAAGGCTAACCAGAGTGTTTCAAGAAGGTCAATATAACACAGTGTTCAAGAAAGTCAAGGATAACAGTGTTCAGAAGGTCAAAGGATAACACAGTTGTACAAGAAAGTCAAGGATAACAGTGTTCAAGAAGGTCAATGATAACACAGTTTCAAGAGGTCAAAGGTAACAGAGTGTTCAAGAAGTTCAAGGATACACGGTCATAAGGTCAAGAAAACACAGCGTTTCAAGAAAGGACAAGGATAACACAAGTGTTTTTTACAATAATCTAAGGATAACAAGTGTTCAAGAAGGTCAAGATAACACAGTGTTCAAAAAGGTCAGGGATAACATCAGAGAATTCACGAAAGGTCAAGGATTAACAAGTTGATCAAGAAGGTCAATAATAACAACAGTTTCAAGAAGGTCAAGGACAACACAGTGTTCAAGAAGCTCTATAAACCAGTGATCAAGAAGGTCAAGGATAACACAGTGTTCAAGAAGGCAAGGATAACACAGTGTTCAAAGAAGGCAAGGATAACAAGTGTTCAAGAAGGTCACGATAACACAGGTGTTCAAGATGGTCCAAGGAAATAACACAGTGGTTCAAGAAGTCCAAAGATAACAGTGCTAAAGAAGGTCAGGATAACAGTGTTCAAGAAGGTCAATAGGATAACAGTGTTTAAGTAAGGTTAAAGGATAACAGTTGTTCAAGTAAGGTCAAGGGATAACACAGTGTTAAAGAAGTCAAGGAAAACACAGTGATCAAGAAGTCAAGGATAACACAGTGTTCAGAAGGCCAAGGATAACACAGTGTTCAAGAAGGCACGCATAACACAGTGTTCAAGAAGGTCAAGGATCGACACAATGCTCAAAAGGTCAAGATATAACATAGCGATCAAGAAGGTCAAGGATAAACAGTGTTCAAGAAGGTCAAGGATAACAGAGTGTTTCAAGAAGGTCCATAAATAACACAGTGTTTCAAGAAGGTCAAGGACAACACAGTGTTCAAGAAGGTCAAGAAAAACAGTGTTAAAATGAAGGTCAATGATAACACAGTGTTCAAGTAGTCAAGGATAACACAGTGTTCAGAAGGTCAAGGATAACAGAGTGTTCGAAGAAGACGAAGGATGAACACAATGTTCAAGAAGGGTTCCATGCTAACACAGTGTTCAAAAGGTCAAGTATAACAACAGTGTTCAACAGAAGGTCAGGAATAACACAGTGTTCAAGAAGGTCAAGTGATAACACAGTGTTCAAGAAGGTCCAGGATAACAGCAAGTGTTTCAAGGACATGTACAACACAGTGTTACAAGAATGCAAGGATAACACAGTGTTCAAGAAGTCAAGGATAACACAGTGATCAAGAAGGTCAAGGATAACACTAGGTGTTCAAAAGGTCAAAGATAACAGTGCTCAAAGAAGGTCAAGATAACAGTGTCAATAAGTTCCAAGGATCACATGTTTAAAGAAAGGTCAAGGATAACAGTGTTCAAGAAGGTTCCAGGATAGCACAGTGTTCAAGAACGGTCAAGATAACACAGTGTGTTCAAGAAGGTCAAGGATAACACAGTGTTCAAGAAGGCCAAGTATAACACAGTGATCAAGAAGTTCAAGGATACACAGTGTTCCATAAGGTCAAGGATAACACAATGCACAAAAAGGTCGAAGGATAACATATATTTCAAGAAGGACAAGGATAACACAGAGAACAAGAAGGTTAAGGATAACACAGTGTTCAAGAAGGTCAGGGTAACACAGTGAATCAAGAAGGTCAAGGGTAACACAGTGTTCAAGAAGGCCAGGATAAACACAGTGTTCAAGAAGGTCCCCAAGATAACCCAGTGTTCAGAGAAGGTCAAGGATAGCACAGTGTTCAATACGGTCAAGGATAACACAGTGTTCAAGAAGGCAAGTATAACACGAGTAACAAGAAGGTCGAGATAACACAGTGTCAAGAAGGTCAAGATAACACAGTGTTAAAAGAGAAGGTCAATTGATAACAGAGTTCAAGAAGGTCAAAGGAAAACACAGTATCAAGAAGGTCAAGGATAACTAGAATTCAAGAAGGTCCTATGATAACACAGGTGTTCAAGAAGGTCAAGGATAACACAGTGTTTCAAGAAGGTCAAGATAAACACAGTGTCAAGAAGGTCAAGGATAACAACAGTTTCAAGTGTCAAGTATAACACAGTGTACCAAGAAGGTCCAAGGATAAACGAGTGTTTCAAGAGGTCAAGTAAGATAAACCATATATCAAGAAGGTAAAGATAACAGAGGAGTTTCAGCGCAGGTCAAGGCATAACTACAGTGTTCAAGAATAGCCAAGTATAACAGTGTTCATAGAAAGTCGAGGGATAACAGAGAATCAAGAAGGTCAAGGATACCATTGTTCAGAGAAGGTCGAGGATAACACAGTGATTCAAGAAGGTCAAGGATAACACAGTGTTCAACAAGGTCCAAGGATAACACAGTGTCCAATAAGGGTCAAGGATAACACAGTTTCAAGAAGGTCAAGGATAACACAGTGTTCAAGAAAATGTTCAAAGAAAACAGGTTCAATAAGGTCAAGGATAACAGTTCAAGAATGTCAAGGATAACAATGTTCAAGAAGGTCGAGGATAACACAGTGTTCAAGAAGGTCAAGGATAACACAGTGTTAAAGAAGGTCAAGGATAACAGTGTTCAAGAAGGTCAAGGATAACACAGTGTTCAAGAAGGTCAAGGATAACATAGAATTCAAGAAGGTCAAGGATAACACAGTGTTCAAGAAGGTCAAGGATAACACAGTGTTCAAGAAGGTCAAGGATAACACAGTGTTCAAGAAGGTCAAGGATAACACAGTGTTCAAGAAGGTCAAGGATAACAGAGTGTTCAAGAATGTCAAGGATAACACAGTGTTCAAGAAGGTCAAGGATAACACAGTGTTCAAGAAGGTCAAGGATAACACAGTGTTCAAGAAGGTCAAGGATAACAGAGTGTTCAAGAAGGTCAAGGATAACACAGTGTTCAAGAAGGTCAAAGATAACAGTGTTCAAGAAGGTCAAGGATAACAGTGTTCAAGAAGGTCAAGGATAACAGAGTGTTCAAGAAGGTCAAGGATAACACAGTGTTCAAGAAGGTCAAGGATAACACAGTGTTCAAAAAGGTCAAGGATAACAGTGTTCAAGAAGGTCGAGGATAACAGTGTTCAAGAAGGTCAAGGATAACAATGCTCAAGAAGGTCAAGGATAACAGTGTTCAAGAAGGTCAAGGATAACACAGTGTTCAAGAAGGTCAAGGATAACAGTGTTCAAGAAGGTCAAGGATAACAGTGTTCAAGAAGGTCAAGGATAACAGTGTTCAAGAAGGTCAAGGATAACAGTGTTCAAAAAGGTCAAAGATAATATATTGTTCAAGAAGGTCAAGGATAACAGTATTCAAGAGGGTCAAGGATAACACAGTGTTCAAGAAGGTCAAGGATAACACAGTGTTCAAGAAGGTCAAGGATAACACAGTGTTCAAGAAGGTCAAGGATAACACAGTGTTCAAGAAGGTCAAGGATAACACAGTATTCAAGAGGGTCAAGGATAACACAGTATTCAAGAGGGTCAAGGATAACACAGTATTCAAGAGGGTCAAGGATAACACAGTGTTCAAGAAGGTCAAGGATAACACAGTATTCAAGAGGGTCAAGGATAACACAGTATTCAAGAAGGTCAAGGATAACACAGTATTCAAGAGGGTCAAGGATAACACAGTGTTCAAGAAGGTCAAGGATAACACAGTGTTCAAGAAGGTCAAGGATTAACAAGTGTTCAAGAGGTCAAGGATAACACAGTATTCAAGAGGGTCAAGGATAACACAGTATTCAAGAGGGTCAAGGATAACACAGTGTTCAAGAAGGTCAAGGATAACACAGTATTCAAGAGGGTCAAGGATAACACAGTATTCAAGAAGGTCAAGGATAACACAGTATTCAAGAGGGTCAAGGATAACACAGTGTTCAAGAAGGTCAAGGATAACAGCATGTGTGCATGTGTGTGTGTGTGTGTGTACTCACCTATTTGTACTCACCTGTTTGTGGTTGCAGGGGTCGAGTCCTAGCTCCTGGCCCCGCCTCTTCACCGGTTGCTACTAGACCCTCTCTCTCCCCGCTCCATGAGCTTTATCAAACCTCGTCTTAAAACTGTGTATGGTTCCTGCCTCCACTACGTCATTTTCTAGGCTATTCCACTGCCTTACAACTCTATGACTGAAGAAATACTTCCTACTATCTCTCTGACTCATTTGTGTCTTCAACTTCCAATTGTGGCCTCTTGTTTCTGTGTCCCCTCCCTGGAACATCTTGTCCTTGTCCACCTTGTCTTTTCCCACGCAGTATTTTTTAGGGTCGTTATCATGTCTCCCCTGACCCTCCTGTCCTCCAGTGTCGTCAGGCCGATTTCCCTTAATCTTTCTTCATAGGACATTCCCCTTAGCTCTGGAACTACCTTGTTGCAAACCTTTGTCTTTCTCTAGTTTCTTGACGTGCTTTATCAAGTGCGGGGTTCCCAAAAAGGTGCTGCATTTCTCCAGTATGGGCCTGACATACACGGTGTACGTGTCTTGAATGATTCCTTACTAAGGTGTCGGAATGCTGTTCTCAGGGTTTTCCAGGAGCCCATATGCTGCAGCAGTTATCTGATTGATGTGTGCTTCCGGAGACATGCTGGGTGTTATACTCACCCAAGATCTTTCTCCTTGAGTGAGGTTGCAGTCTTTGGCCACCTAGCCTATACTCGGTCTGTGGTCTTCTGTGCCCTTCCCCCTATCTTCATGACTTTGCATTTGGCAGGATTAAATTCGAGAAGCCATTTGCTGGCCCAGGTGTCCAGATGTCCAGGTCTCTTTGAAGTCCTGCCTGGTCCTCATCAGATTTAATTCTCCTCATTAACTTCACATCATCTGCAAACAGGGACACTTCTGAGTCTAACCCTTCCATCATGTCGTTCACATATACCAAAAATAGCACGGGTTCCTAGGACCGCCCCCTGTGGGACCCCGCTCGTCACAGTGTGTGTGTGTGTGAGTGTGTTGTGTGTGTGTGTGTGTGTGTGTGTGTGTGTGTGTGTGTGTGTGTGTGTGTGTGTGTGTGTGTGTGTGTGTGTGTGTGTGTGTGTGTGTGTGTGTGTGTGTTGTTTTGTGTGTGTGTGTGTGTGTGTGCGTGTGTTTTGTGTGTGTGTGTGTGCGTGTGTGTGTGTGTGTGTCTGTGTCGTGTTTAAATAGGTAAAAACTTGGGATTTTGGCTTAAATAGCAATGCTTTTCTTGGAAATATAAACACAAATGCAGTATAATGTGATCCTTTATTGACAACGTTTCACCCACACAGTGGGCTTTTTCAAGTCACACTGTGTAGGTGAAACGTTGTCAATAAAGGATCACATTATACTGCATATGTGTTTATATTTCCATTGTGTCGGTATTTTATACCATTTATTTCCAATGTTTTTCTTGCCGAATAAGGCAAGCGAAGATTTGTGTATACAGTAATTTCCCCAAAATAATCCTGAACCTAATGAAAAATATATATTTCATTGTGTTTGTTTATTATTAAATTATTGTAAACTTATCTAAAATATATTTAGTTGGATTCGGCTAAATTAAATTGCGCTTGTTATAATAAGGTTAAGTTTTCTAACGTTCTTTTGGTACAAAATTATTAATTTTTACATAAACAAATGAAAAGATATATCTTTCAACGTCTAAGAAAATTTTTAGAAAGGACTTAATTTTAAATGAATTCTTGCTTATTGATCACATATGCAAACATTACCACTGTAAAAATATAAATAAAATTCTAAATGCTTTCGTGTAAAGTTTGCTGATTAGATATACATTTTTTATTTTCATATATTTGTAGATGAGTGGTTCAGAGAACCGACATGTTGATAAATTAGACACATGTGCAACTCTTGGGTATCTTTATTGATTCTAAAACTAACCCAAAAAGTTTTTTCCAGGTCTATAGAACAAAAGTTAGAGATAAGATAGGTCCCCTTAAAAATAACTATGGGCATCTTACTGACAAAGAGGATGAAATGTGCTCGATTTTAAATAATTATTTTCTCTCAGTTTTTACACAGGAAGACACTAACAATATTCCAGTAATTAATTTTTATAGTGGGCCAGAAGAAGATAAATTATGTAACATCACATGTCTGCTG
>NW_026479520.1:0-14235 GCF_026875155.1 Cherax quadricarinatus | reverse complement strand
TGAAGCGTGTGGTGTTCTCTTGGTGTTGCTAAGCTGTGTGTCTCCTGGTGTTCTGAAGCGTGTTATTCTCTTGGAGAGTTCTGAAGCGTGGGTGTTTCTCTTAGTGATCTGAAAGCGTGTGTGTTCTCTTAGGTGTTATGAACGTCGTTTGTGTTCTCCTGGTGATTTCTGAATCGTGTGTTCGTTCTCCTGGTGTTCTGAAGCGTGTGTTCTGGTGTTCTGAAGCATGTGTGTCCTGGCCCAAGCTAGTCAGGCCCAACTCACACTCACCCACACCCACTCATGTATTTATCTAACCTATTATTAAAACAACACAACGTTTTAGCTTCTATAACTGTACTCGGGAGTTTGTTCCACTCATCCACAACTCTATTACCAAACCAGTGCTTTCCTATATCTTTCCTAAATCTAAATTTTCCAACTTGAAACTATAGCTACGAGTCCTAGATATTTTTAGCCCGCTATTTACACCCCCTTAATTAATTACTGTCTTCCATTTATAAACCTCAATCATATCCCCCCTAATTCTACGCCTTTCGAGAGATGCAGATTCAGGGCCTCAGTCTATCCTCATAGGGAAGATTTCTGATACATGGGATCAACTTTGTCATTCTCCTCTGTACGTTTTCCAGAGCATTTATATCCATTCTGTAATACGGTGACCAGAACTGAGCAGCATAATCTAGATGAGGCCTAACCAAGGATATATAGAGCTGAAGAACAACCTGAGGACTCCTATTATTTATGCTTCTTGATGTAAAGCCAAGGATTCTATTCGCTTTATTGGGAACACAAATGCACTGTTGTCTTGGTTTCAGATTACTGCTAACCAGAACTCCTAAATCTTTTTCGCAATCAGTAATATTAAGATCTACATTATTTAGTTTGTAAGTGTCATGGCTTGCCCGAAATGTTATGCATATAAAGGTGCTTTTGGCATGTTCACCCAATTGTTACAATCCTCTCAACAAACATGTATCAGGCTGAAATAACAATTATTATTATTATTATTATTATTATTATTATTATTATTATTATTATTATTATTATTATGTATTATTATATTCATTTCCAAGGCTTAGAACGTCGTATTTGCCTGCGTTAAACTGCATCTGCTACATCTCCAACCACTGCGTCAGACTTCAGACCTTCCTGCAACACTCTGGCGTCCTCGTCAGAAAGAATTCGACGGCGTTGCTGTTTATTCCCTCATCTATCTTTGTTTATGTAAACATTAAAAAAGAAAGGTTCCAACAACTGACGACCCAAATCAACCAACCCCGTGAACACTGTTGGTGGCCCAAGATCAACACCCGATTGGTGGGACGACCTGGGTGACCAATATCAACACCCGTGGAACGACTGTGGTTGGCCCCCCAAGATCAACACCCGTGGACGACTGTGGTGACACCAAGATCAACACCCGTGACGACTGTGGTGACCCAAGACATCAACACCCTGGACAGACTGTGAGTGGGTCCGCACAATATCAACACACTTGGACGCACTGTGGTGGCCCAAGATCAACACCCGTGGCGACTGTGGTGACCCAAATCAACACCCGTGACGATCGTGGTGACCCAAGAATCCAACACCCGTGGACACTGTGGTGGCCCAAGATCAACAACCCTTGGACACTGTGGTGACCCCCAACAGGATCAACACCCTGGACACTTTGTGACCCAAAGATCAACAACCCGCTGGAACGATGTGGGGGCCCAAATCAACTCCACTGCCGACTGTGGTGACCCAAGTTCAACACCCTGGACGCGTGGTGACCCAAATCAACACCCGGGAGACTGTGGAGACCAAAAGATCAAACACCCGTGGGGGGTGGACGACAAGTGATGACCCAAGATCAACAACCGTGGACGAGAACTGTGGTGACCCAAGATCAACACCGTGGACGACTGTGGTGACCAAGAATCAACACCCGTGGACGACTGAGTGACCCAAAGCAAACACCGTGACGACAGTGAGCGACCCAAGATGCAAACACCCGTGGACTGACTGAGTGACCCAAGATCAACAACACAGTGGACGACAGTGATGACCCAAGATCAACACCCCGTGACGACCTGTGTGACCCAAGATCTACACCCGTGGACGACTGTGGTGAGACACCAAGATCAACACCCTGGACTAACATTGAATGACCCAAATCAACACCCGTGGACGACTGTGGTTACCCAGAGAATCAACACCCGTGGACGACTGGGTGACACCCAGATCAACACACCGTAGGACGACTGTGGTGACCAAGATCAACACCACGTGGACGTGACAGTGTATGGACCAAGGAATCAACACCGTGGACGACTGTGGTGACCCAAGATCAACACCCGTGGACGACTGTGGTGACCCAAGATCAACACCCGTGGACGACAGTGATGACCCAAGATCAACACCCGTGGACGACTGTGGTGACCCAAGATCAACACCCGTGGACGACAGTGATGACCAAGATCAACACCCCTTGGGAGACAGTGATGACCTAAGAACAACACCCTTGGACGAAAGTTGGTGACCCAAGATCAATCACCCTTTGACGACAGTGATGACCCAAGATCAACACCCGTGACGAACTGTGGTTGACCCAAGATCAACACCCCGTGCGACCGACTGTGGATGACCCAAGATCAACACGCCGTGACGACTGTGGTGACCCAAGAAATCAACACCCTGGAGCGACAAGTGATGACCTAAGACAACAACCCTTGGACGACTGTGGTGACCCAAATCAACACCCGTGACGACAGGATGACCCACGATTCAACACCCTGACGACTGAGGAGTACCAAGATCAACACACCGTGGACACCTTGTGGGTGGGGGGTGATGACGCAAAGATCAACACCCGTGGACGACTGTGGTGACCCAAGATCAACACCCGTGGACGACAGTGATGACCTAAGATCAACACCCTTGTGGACGACTGTGGTGACCCAAGATCAACACCCGTGGACGACAGTGATGACCCAAGATCAACACCCGTGGACGACTGTGGTGACCCAAGATCAACACCCGTGGACGACTGTGGTGGACGCCCAGTATCACACTCCGTGGTTACGACAGTGGTGACCCAAGATCAACACCCGTGGACGACTGTGGTGACCCAAGATCAACACCCGTGGACGACTGTGGTGACCCCAGATCAACACCCGTGGACGACTGTGGTGACCCAAGATCAACACCCGTGACGACTGTGGTGACCCCAGATCAACACCCGTGGACGACTGTGGTGACCCAAGATCAACACCCGTGGACGACTGTGGTGACCCAAGACAACACCCGGACGACGTGTGGTACCCAATGATCAACACCGCTTGGACGACTGTGGGTGACACCCAGATCAACAAAACCCTTGACGACTGGTGGTTGACCCAAGAACTCAACACCCGAGACCGACTGTGGTGACCCCAGATCAACACCCGTGACGACTGTGGTGACCCAAGATCAACACTCGTGGACGACTGTAGTGACCCAAGATCAACACCCGTGAACGACAGTGAAGAACCAAGATCCCAACACCCGTGACGGACTGTGTGACCGTCCAAGAATAAACGCCCGTGATGACTGTGGTACAACAAGATCAACACCCGTGACGCGACTGTGTTACCCAAGAACAACACCCGTGAGACGACTGTGGTGCCCAAGATCAACACTCGAGGACGACTGTGGTACCCAAATCAACACCCGTGACCGTTGTGTGACCCAAGATCAACACACCGTGACGATGTGTTGACCCAAGTCAACACCCTGGACGACTGGTGGTGACCCAAGATCAACACTCGTGGACGACTGTTGGGTGACCCAAGAACAACAACCCTTGAAGACATGGCGACCCAATTATCAACACCACCGTTGACGACTGTGGTTACACAAGATCAACACCCGTGAACGACTGTGGTGACCCAAGGATCAACACCCGTGACGACTGTGGAGGACCCAAGATCACACCCTCCTTCAAGACTGTGGTAAACCCAAGATCAACACTCGTGGACGACTGGGTTGACCCAAGATCAAACACCCGAAGACGGACTGTGTGACCCAGAGATCAACACCCGGAAGACGTGTGACCCAAGATCACACCCGTGATACAGTGGTAGACCCTATATCAACACCCGTGGAACAGACTTATGGTGACCCAAGTTCAACAGCCCGTGATACTGTTGGGTAACCCAAATCAACAACTCGTGGACGACTGTGGTGCCCCAAGATCAACACCCGTGAAGACATGGGTGACACCACATATCAACACCGCTGACGACTTGTGGTGCGACAAGATCAACACCCGTGACACTGTGGTGACGCCAAGATCGGTAGGTCGGACGGGGGGGGGGGGGGGGCGACGGGGGGGGGGGGAGCGGGTAGGGGGGGGGGGGGGTGGACGGGGGGCGGCAAGAGGTATGGAGTGGCGGTGGAGCTGGGCGGGTGGGGGGGGGGGGGCGTGGGGGGCGTAAGATTGGGTAACCCAAGTTCACACTCCGTGCCGACTGTGGTACCCACAAGATCAACCACCCCGTGGACGACTGTGTGACCCAAATCAACACCCGTCTGACGCACTGTGGTGACCCAAAGATCAACACCCGTGACGACAGTGGTGACCCAAGATCAACACCCTTGACGATTGTGGTGACCCAAATCCCCCTGAACCGACTAGTCGTGACCCAAGAATCACACCCGAGACGATCCTGTGGTGACACAAGATCAACCCACGATGAACGACTGTGGTAGACCTACGAGGGGGAGAATACGATGCCCCCGTGACGACTCGTGTGACCCAAATCAACACCCGTGGACACTGTGTGGCCCAAGACTACACATCCCGTGGACGACAGTGGTGACCCAAGATCAATCACCTCGTGTGACGACTAATGGAGATACTCAAGATCACACCCGTGGAACGACTGTGGTGGCCCAAAGATCAACTACCCGTGGACACAGTGGGAGGCCCAAGATAACCCCACGTGGACGACTGTGTGACCCAAGATCAACACCCGGGACGAACTGTGTGCCCAAAAGAACAACAAACTCCGTGGAACGACAGTATGGTGGACCAAGATCAACACCCTGGACTGACTGTGTGACCCAAGATCAACACCCCGTGGACGACTGTGGTGACCCAAGATCAACACCCCGTGGTCCGACCTGCGGTGGCCCAAGAAAACACCCGTTTACGACCTGTGGGAGACCGTCAAGTTCAACACCACCGAGGACGACTGTGGTGACCCAAGATCAACACCCGTGGACGACTGTGGTGACCCAAGATCAACACCCGTGGACGACAGTGATGACCCAAGATCAACACCCGTGGACGACTGTGGTGACGCCAAGAGAATCCAACACAACCGTTGACGACTGTGGTGACCCAAGATCAACACCCGTGGACGACTGTGGTGACCCAAGATCAACACCCGTGGACGACAGTGATGACCCAAGATCAACACCCGTGGACGACTGTGGTGACCCAAGATAAGCACCAGTGGGTGTACGACAGTGATGACCCAAGATCAACACCCGTGTACGACTGCGTGGTTGACCCAAGATCAACACCCGTGGAAACACTGTGGCGGAACCCAAGTATCAACACCGTGGCGACAGTGAAGACCCAAGAATCAACGAACCCGAGGACGACTGTGGTGGACCCAAGATCAACACCCGTGGACGACTGTGGTGACCCCAGATCAACACCCGTGGACGACTGTGGTGACCCAAGATCAACACCAGTGGACGACAGTGATGAGCCCAAATCAACCCCCGTGTACGACTGCGTGGTGACCCAAGATCAACACCCGTGGACGGACTGTGGTGACCCAAGTAAACAACACCGCCGAGACGACAGTGAAAAGGACCCAATATCAACATCCCGTGGACGACTGGTGGTGACCCCAGATCAACACCCGTGGATCGACAGTGATGACCAAGATCAACACCCGTGGACGACAGTGATGACCTAAGATCAACACCCGTGGACGACTGTGGTGACCCAAGATCAACACCCGTGGACGACAGTGATGACCCAAGATCAACAACCGTGGACGACTTTTGGTGACCCAAAATTCAACTACCCTGGACGACTGTGATGACCCAAGATCAACACCCGTGGACGACTGTGGTGACCCAAGATCAACACCCGTGGACGACAGTGATGACCTAAGATCAACACCCTGAGGACACTGTGGTGACCCCAAGATCAACACACCGTGGACGACAGTGATACCCACGCTCAACACCCGTGGACGACTGGTGTTTGACCCAGAACACCAACCCAGGACGACTGTGATGACCCAAGATCAACACCCGTGGACGACTGGGTGTGTGACCCAATATGGCCACAACCGCGTGGACGACATGTATCACCTTAAGATCAACATCCCTTGTACGACTGTGAGGCTGACCCAAGATCAACAACCCTGGACGCGACAGTGATGACCCAAGAATCACACCCGTGGATAAGACTGTGGTGACCCAAGATCAACACATCCCCGTGGACGACTGTGGTGACCCCAGATCAACACCCGTGGACGACTGTGGTGACCCCAGATCAACACCCCTGGACGACTGTGGATGACCCTAGATCAACACCCGTGGAGCACTGGGTGACGCCCAAGATCAAACACCCCGTTGGACGACTGTGGTGACCCAAATCAACACCCGTGACGACTGTGGTGACCCGATATCAACACCATGGCCGACTGTGGTGACCCAAATATCAACACCCGAAGGACGACTGTGGTGACCAAGATCAACAACCCGTGACGACTGTGTGAGTCCCAAATCAACACCCGTGGACTGACTTGTGGTGACCCCAGATCAACACCCGTGACGACTGGTAGGTACCCAATCAACACCCGTACACGAACTGTGGAGACCCGCAGATCAACACCACCCCGAGGACGACTGTGGTGGACTGCCAAGACAACACTCGTGGACGACTGTAGAGACCCAAGATCAACTACCCGAGGACGACTGTGATGGAACCCAAGATCAACACCCGTGTACAGACTGATGTGACCCAAAATAAACGCCCGTGGAATGACTGTGGTGACCAAGATCAACAACCCGTGAACCGACTTGGTGAACCCCAAGAACAAAACCCGTGGACGACTGTGGTGGCCCAAGATCAACACCGTGGACGACTGTGGTACCCACGATCAACACCCGTGACGATTGTGTTGACCAAGATCAACCCCCTTACGACTGTGGTGACGTCCAATTCAACAACCCGTGGACGACTGTGGTGACTCCAAGTCACACCACGTTGACGGGACTGTGGTGACCCAAGAACAACACCCGGATGACTGTGGCGAACCCAATATCAACACCCGTGACGACTGTGGGACTACAAGATCAACACCCGTGACGACTGGGTTAGACCCAAGATCCCAGACACCCGTGACGACTGTGGTGACCCCAAGATCAACACTCGGCGTCAAGACTGTGGTAACCCAAGATCAACACTCGAGGACACGTGGAGACCACCAAGATCAACACGCCTGACGACTGTGGTGACCCACGATCAAACACCTCGTGAAGACTGTGGTGACCCAATGATCAACACCCGTGAAGGAACTGTGGTAACCCAAGATCACCCCGTGACTACTGTGGCGTGACCCATAGAGTTCAACACCCGTGATGAGACTGGATGGAAAGAAAAACACCAAGAACAATCACTCGTGACGACACTGTGGTGGACCCAAGATCAACACCCTGAAGACTGTGGTACGACACGAAATAACAACACCGTGACGACTGTGGTGAGACTAGAGTCACACCCTTGACGAACTGCGTGGGTGACCCCAGGATCAACACCCGTGTACGACGTGGTGACCCAAGGAATCAACACCCTGAAGATTGGGTAACCCAAGTACAACAGCGCTTCGTGATCTAGACTCTATCTATATAACTACACACCAGATCCCAAACACCGCACGTGACGACTGTGGAACGCCAAGATCAACACCCGATGACCGACTGTGTGACCCAAGATCAACCACCCGTGACGACTGCGGTGACCCATAGATCAACACCCGTGACACGATTGTCGTGGTGACCCAAGATCACACACCCGTGACGACAGATGGTGACCCAAGATCAACACCCGTGCGACGACTGTGGTGACACAAGATCAACACTCCGTTACGGACTGTGGTTACACAAGAACAACACCCGTGACGACTGTGGTGACCCATGCATGCAACATCGACCTTGACGACTGTGGTTGACCCAAGATCAACAAACCCTTGGACGACTGAGGATGACACAGATATACAACACACCCGTGACGACAGTGGTATAACACAATGATCAATCACCGAGAACGACCCTGTGGAGACCCAAGATCAAACACCCGTGACGACTGTGGTGACCCAAGATCAACACCCGTGACGACTGTGGTGACCCAAGATCAACACCCGTGATGACTGTGGTGACCCAAGATCAACACCCGTGACGACTGTGGTGACCCAAGATCAACACCCGTGATGACTGTGGTGACCCAAGATCAACACCCGAACGACTGTTGAGACCCAAGATCAATCAACACCCTGGATGACTGTGGTAACTTATGTTGTACGCTGGTCCAGTGGTGGTGACCTCTTCCCAGAGTTGTTTATTCAAAGTAGTTGTTGAGAGACGGGGATGAACCCATGACAGTGATGTCTGCTGTGTTCTCATGATTGTTGTTGTGCGAAGCACGCAGCTTGCAAAGTACTGACCAAACGTTGCCCACCTGCAGTTTCGTCAACGGATCCAGGAAAAACTCACAGGAAAAAAAGTCACAGGAAAAAAGTCGCAGGAAAAAAAGTCACAGGAAAAGGTCATAGTTCTTACTCGCCACTAACAGTGACTGCTCCACAGAACATTGACTCACCAGCTGAAGAACTCAAACACTGACAGTGACTCACCACTGACAGAGACTCGCCACTAAAATGTGACACACCACATGACAGTGACTCACCACTGCAGTGACTCACCCTGACAGTGACTCACCCCTGACAGTGACTCACCACTGAGTGACACACCACTGAAACAGTGAACCCAGCCACTGACAGTGACCAACCCACGACAGTATGACTCCTCTCACATATCTCAGTGACACACACTGATCAGTGACTTCACCACGAAAGTGACTCACTACTGATAGTGACTCCCCACTGAACAGTGCGACTCACCATTAACAGTGACAAAACCACTGACAGTGACCTCACCACATGACAGTGACCACCACTGACACTGACTCACCATAACAGTGCACATCACCACTGACATGACTCACCATTAACATGACCACCACTGAGAGGGGACAAAATACGCCAGTGACTCCACACACTGCGACAGTGGACTCACCACTGCCACTGACTTCACCACTCAACATGACTCACACTGACAGTGACACGACCACATGACAGTAACTCACCACTGACTAGTGTGACTTCACCACTGACAAGTACTCACCACTGACAGTGACTCACCACTGACACCTGACTCACCAACTGACACTGAACTCACGCACTGACACTGACTCACCCCTAAACATGGACTCAACCACTGACACACTGACTCCACCACTGACAGTGACTCACCACTGACAGTGACGTCACCACGACAGTGACTCACACACTGACAGTGAACTCACCACTGACAGTGACTCCCAACTAAACATGAGACTCCCGCACTGACAAGTGACTCACCACTGCGACATGACTCACCACTGACAGTGACCTCCCACTGACAACTGACTCACCCCTACAGTGGCCACCACTGACAGTGACGCACCACTGACAAGTGAGAATCAGAGACTCAACACACTGACAGTGACTCACCACTACAGTGACTCACCACAGACAGTGCGGCTCACCACTGACAGTGGACTCACACACATGAACAGTGAACTCACCAATGACAGTGACTCACCCCAACAGTGACTCACCACTGACAGTGACTCACCACTGACAGTGACTCACCACTGACAGTGACTCACCACTGACAGTGACTCACCACTGACAGTGACTCACCACTGACAGTGCTCCACCACTGACACTGACTCACCAGCTGACATGACGTCAACCTCTGACAGTGACCACACCACAGACAGTGACTCACCTCTGACACTGACTCACCATTAACAGTGACACCACTGACAGTGACTCACCACTGACAGTGACTCACCTCTGACAGTGACTCACCACTGACAGTGACTCACCTCTGACAATGACTCACCATTAACTACACCATGACGTGACTCACCACTGACAGTGACTCACCGCACTGACAGTCTGACTCACCATTAACAGTGACACCACCAGACAGTACTCACCACAGAAGTGACTCACCACTGACAGTGACTCACCACTAACAGTGACTCACCACTGACAGTGACTCACCACTGACAGTGACTCACCACTGACAGTGACTCACCACTGACAGTGACTCACCACTGACAGTGACTCACCACTGACAGTGACTCACCACTGACACTGACTCACCACTGACAGTGACTCACCTCTGACAGTGACTCACCACTGACAGTGACTCACCTCTGACAGTGACTCACCATTAACAGTGACACCACTGACAGTGACTCACCACTGACAGTGACTCACCACTGACAGTGACTCACCACTAACAGTGACTCACCCTCAGACAATGACTTCACCATTAACAGTGACACCACTGACAGTGACTCACCACTGACAGTGACTCACCACTGACAGTGACTCACCACTAACAGTGACTCACCACTGACAGTGACTCACCACTGACAGTGACTCACCACTGACACTGACTCAACCAACTACCATGACCACACCACTGACACTGACTCACCACTGACAGTGACTCACCTCTGACAGTGACTCACCACTGACAGTGACTCACCTCTGACAGTGACTCACCATGAACAGTGACACCACTGACAGTGACTCACCACGACAGTGGACTCACCACTGACCAGTGACTCCCCTCTGACTGTGACTCACACACTTGACAGTGACTCACCCTCTGACAATGAATCACCATTAACAGGTGACACCAACTTGACAGGACCTCACCACTGACATGACTCACCACTGACAGTGACTCCCCGTATTAACAGTGACAACCACTGACAGTGTGACTCACCACTGACGAGACTCAACCCACTGACTATGACACACCAACTAACAGTGACTCACCCCTTACACGACTCACCACTGACAGTGTACCACATCTGACAGTGACTACTTCCACCACTGACAGTGACCTCACCTCTGACGTGAATCACCATGAACAGTGACAAACACCGACATGACTCACCACTGACAGTGACTCAACCACTGACAGTGACTCACCTCTGACAGTGACTCACCACTGACAGTGACTCACCTCTGACAATGACTCACCATTAACAGTGACACCACTGACAGTGACTCACCACTGACAGTGACTCACCACTGACAGTTGTCATGTAGGGGGGTAATGATTGAATAAGGATAAAGTGGGAATATTGGGGGATAATCGAGGAGTCAAGTAGGTAGGCCAGGCGATGTGGTAGGATTTTTTTTTTTTTTTTTTTTATATTTTATTAAAAACTTCATGTACAGATATTAATAGGTACATATACAAAAAAAATGATCAGGACAACATCAGTAAATCAATATATAACACAAAACAATCCATCCGGCACAACATCTGCCAGTCAACTATATACAAGTTTTTAATAGACATATTCACAATTTAAGAAGGATTAAAGTTATAATAAACATAGGCCACAAAATGGCATATTTAATAAAAACTCCTAAAGATTACAACCTCAACACAATAATGCCTCCAACTTAATGACAATCACCCATAAACCACCCACAACAAATACAAACCAACCCTACAAATATGCCTTAATAAGAAACCTGTGCTGCAAACACAGGTGACCCATCATCCCCCCCCCACTTCATCACAACACAGGTGACCCATCATCCCCCCCCCCCCCCACTCCCCGACACACACATTGAAAAACTAACCCTATCACCAACCTGAAATAATCATGAATATCTAATTATCTCAATTTAGGATTATATGACACATGTCACCTTGAGGAAGCATTATTTACAACCATGATTGTACAGGCAACCAAAATTACAATTACCTTAAATAAGAACAATAAAAATAGGTAATTACTACCAAAACTGATGCTGGCCCAACGTTCAATAAAACAAAAAATAACTAGTGCTAATTCAAGAAATAGTGAAAGGAAAAAACCCTCTCCAGAAAAATCATATTCATATTGCAATACCACGTAAGAGGAACATAATACGCTACCAAGAAATATACATGTTAATAAATTATAGGTTACTTTAATGACTGTCTATATATTTAATCTGGCTCCTACACCTATCCCCATCAAGGGAACTAAGCAAAACTTATCTTGCACAACCTCACATCTGGTCACACACTAGTACCTCCCAATCACACCCAACCACATCACTGCATTCATAGTGGTAAGGCAAATTTTTCTATCACAGTATTGTGCTTTTTTTGTTAAATTTTTATTAGCAAAGCGGGTTTTATGTATTGAACATTGCAAATTACTTAACAATAGTTACGAATTGGTCAAAAACGGTTGATGAATTCTTTTTCATAAGCATAACATTGAAGCGTAATCAATGTACCAGTGACTACTGGCATTGCAATGGGTTGCCCTATATACTACTTCATACAAACTTTTTTGCTAAAAAAAATTTCTCACGGGAAACACATGATGAATAAAGGATTGTGAAAAGTAGAAATTTTGCACGTCGTGAAGAGTGGAATGTTTAAAAATCCCTTTAAAATATCCAGCTGAGTCTAGAAATGAAACAGAACATAGACCACTTATCATTACCCACAAAGTTGTTTGAAAACTGGATTACATGCGGGTTCATCCTAAACAGGAATGGGGGGGGCACCTGATCAAAAACCCTCATGTATTTATAGGATTTTTACTTAAATTTTCAAGACTTTTGGGAAAAAAAATTCTAACCAAGATATTCATTAAAATTTCAAAAAACAGAAATTCCCAAAAAGGGCTACTCTCATAAATAAACCCAACAAGTTATTGTCAAAATTTTTGTAATATAATTTTTTTTCGGGTATTAAAACCCAAATTTTTTTCATGAGTGAAATAAAAATGGGCAACAATTACGATTAAATATAAAGTCTTTTGTCGCGGGAATTACGGGTAATAAAACACTAAAAAAAATTGTACATTTTATCCCATAGATTCAAACTTTTTTTCCAACCTCCTGATCATTGATGATTTAGTGTAGACATTAAACGATCCCCGCGCCTTTTAATAATATTTTTTTTTAATAAATTTTTACTGGAATCTCAAGAAACAAGTTTCCTCTTCTTTCAACATTTTAAAAAATTGAAGAATTATTTGCTCTTTTTAGCTTACTTCATTAGCTTGGCTTTTTATGAAGAGTTAGCTAGGAAAATTTTTTATGTAGCAATATTGGGAGGTTTTTTTATTAAAATTATTAAAGCACTCTACAAAATGATTTTTTATAGAAAAACAAAGTATTTTCACACTTTTGAAATAATATTTGGGATAATTTTGACATAGTTTTTTTAGCAATAAATTTTTACAAATTTTTTGGGCTCCACAAATTTTTTTTTTCCCCAGTGTTATGCAAACATTTTCCCGTTTGCAATGCAACTAATATAAAATGAGTGATAACGGCCAGCGTGTTAAATATACATATACAATTATAAACTGAGGTTGTTTTAGGACAGAGAGGTTACTATAAACATAAGTTTTTTTTTTTTTTTTTAAAAGCAAACTTGTCTAAGTGCTTTTACATAACAACATAGCTTAGAGCCTAATATTTGCTTTACTATGGTGTGGGTGTGCTGCCAAGGGGCGCCTGGGTCACCACCAAACCTCAGCCCTCTACCTCTCACTCAAAGGTGGCCCTTTAAAAGGTGGGCGGGTACTTTTCATGCATCTCTGTGTCACGTCACTTGTGCAATTTGTTCACTGCGTATTACTTTGTGCCACACATATTGTATTATGAAATCACTTGGTTTTACATTGTTTTTATATGCTTATTATACCTAATGTCATCAAAGCCATTATACCATCATCCTTCTTTACCATCAACTACATAAATCTTCAGTTATTTATATATTTCTTATTTACTCTAGTTTAGTAGACCAAACCTTGGTACAGAAAAAGAGTAAACTACATTATAGGTTATGTTTCACTTTGGGTAAAAC
>NW_026479518.1:0-10621 GCF_026875155.1 Cherax quadricarinatus | reverse complement strand
CCCGAGAATTGGGGTATTGGTATCGGTACAAATTTTGGTATCTTTCCATCCCAAATAAAACACACACACACTTACCTACCTCCCTCCCTTCCCCCTCTCTCTCTCTCTCTCTCTTCTTCTCTCTCTCTCTCTCTCTCTCTCTCTTCTCTTCCTCTCTCTCTTTCCTCTTCTGCATCTCTCCCAATTCCTCTTTCCCTGGAGATTGTATATCCCGCCTGAGGTCTCAGATGGACGCCCACACAAACTATCAGATGGACGCCCACACAAACTATCAGATGGACGCCCACACAAACTATCAGATGGACGCCCACACAAACTATCAGATGGACGCCCACACAAACTATCAGATGGACGCCCACACAAACTATCATCCCGATCTGAAATTCGAACCAACTTTCTGCACATTTTCCTCAGAGTCTGAGTTTTTCCTTATGGAATCTGAATTTATTGAAATAAAAAAAAATGATAATATTTTGTAATTTAAGAGAGCGTTGTAGGCTAACAATATTTTATATATTTTAATTAAGTAAAAGTTTCTGCAATTTTCTTTTCTTCAGTAGATGTGTTTAATTGAGATAACATAAGAAAGATCGGTAGAGTAGGTAAAATTTGCTATTTTGGCTTAAATACCAATGTTCTTGCCGAATAAGGGAAGCAAAAATTTGTGTATGTAATAATTCCCCAAAAATCATTCTGACCCTAACGAAAAAAATGTTTCTTTTGGTACAAAATTATTAAATTTTTTGCATTAACATAATAAAAAAATATATCCTTAAACATATAAGAGAAAATTTTACAAAGGACTTAATTTTAAACGAGTTCTTTATCCAAACAGCTTCGGGGAGAAGCTTGAGTTTTCCCTGAGGTACTTTATTGTCTTCTTGAGGATGAGGCTCCCCAGTAAGTTCTAGAGGTGGTCCCCCCCTACATTTTTTTTGTATATTATATATTATAAGTGGGGTCCACCTCTAGTGCAAATTGTGGAACCACAGCCTCCGAAATTGGAAAAAAGGCTTCGAGGAAGAATACTTTGATTTTTTCCCTGAAGCCATTTGAATATTCACTTCACCAACCCCCATCATCTTTTAATTGTTTGACTAATAGGTATATTTTATTACATAATAGGGTACACAATATTTAAAAGATACATTGCTGGTACAAAGATTGTATATACAGTACACGGGGGTTTGAGGGATAAATTTCAAGTGCATTTGCCTACAAGTTTATCACAGATTACAATGCAAAAATCTCCATCAGCTCCTCAGAGCTGGAGGACGTACGCGGATACAGCAGCCATTACCCTTCTGAACCCGCGCTGAATCGCTGGAACAGAAAACTAACCGCCCTTAAACCCCTATTTTCCATGATGAGTCTTTTGCCTAGGTTAAGAACCCTGAAGCTGCCAGCTCCCTTTCTCCTTCCTCCCTGGTATATTGGGGGACAGGTATCAATCAGTTTACATGAAAATATATAGACCCACACATCGGTCTGCGATTCACTTCCGCAAATACACATGTGTTTGGCGAGAATAGGGGCGGCAAGTCGAAGGGCAACACCAATGTGGATGGTCTGGGAATCGAGGTGTGTGCCAAGGGAGGATTTGGGAAAAACAGCCAACAAAGTTCCCCTGAATGAGGAGCTCTCAGGGGCCAGGAGGCGGGCTCTATCTCGCCCACCCTCTGAAGCATTGTGGAGATATTTCTCCACTATTGGGCTATCCCAGTGTGACTGCAGTTGTTGGGGGTGCAAGTCTGGTTTCCAATCCTATTAGATTATCCCAGAGTGTGGCTCCGTCAACGGACTTTCGTATATGCATCCAGCAGACTGGATGCATATACAATTTATATTGTTCACTAATCTGTATGTTTATCGGAACGTTAACGTTTTTCTTTCTTATAGGGGTTTTTATATTTGTGTGTAGTGCCAGGTTCATGTGAAACATTCAACAAACGACTGATGAATTGGGGCCCTTACCAACGATCTCTTGTATAATAAATGATTCTGAGGATTATCGAGCTTTCAAGTCTTATCTAAGATCAGGTATAAAAAGCACACTCAGAAAAGTAATTTTAGTGGGATCTCAGGAGGCATATTAAAATCTTGTAGGTTTGATCACCACCTAGTCAAGGGGCTTAGACTTCCAGCAAGTGTGCGTGAGCGTATTTGATAATAGCGAGCTAAGGCCAGTGGTTTTCGTGACTCAACGTGCTGTTTGAGCTAAGTAACATTTAGGAAGGATTAAAGGGAAAAAATGGTTAGCCGCACTTGAGTCCTGGAGGTTGGAAAGAGCCGCGGCCTGCAGTCTGAAAAAGGGTTGGAGATAGGTTGCAGTTTTTAAACTGTAGTATTGCACACCTCGGCGAGACTGTGGGAATGAGTGATAATAAAACATTTATTTATACAGTAGAACCTATGTATTCACAACTGTTTCCTCAGTGTTTTCTGAATATTGAATTTTCTGAATATTAGGTCATTTTTTTCCACAGAAAATAATGTAAAGTGGATTACTTCGTTCCAGACCCCTAAAAGTACTCTTCACAAGCCATTAAGTAGAACATTGGTTAATTAAACTTGTTAAATAACATACAAGCAAGAAATCATATGTGAAGTCTTCAGGAATTTTAACTCCAGCTTCCTCATTAACACTTTTTATTGCACCTTTATTTTTATAATAGAAAATACAGTACATGTTGACATGTTGTTGGCGAGGTCAAAAAGACGTATTCCATTTTTGTGTTTTGAAATAAGTGCCATTTTTAGTTTCTTACAGGCTTCCTTTTAGGTGTTTTTTTTAACTATTCTTATTCAAGATTATGACCACATATTTTAAGTAAAAAAATAAAAATAACACAAAGTTGTACAAAAAAATAACAATTGAGTCACAAGAACTCAAAAATCATGTGTCGTTTCAAATACACCTGGAGTATGGGCTGGAGAGGATTTTGGGGGGTCAACGCCCCTGTGTCCCGGTCTGCGACCAGGCCTCGTGGTCAATCAGGGTCTGATCAACCAGGCTGTTACTGCTGGCCGGTGTAAAATTGGGATAGAAATTGGTCAGGTACTTACTTTAGGTGCCTGTCCAGAACCTACTTGAAAACAACCGGGTTTCTATTGGTAATCCCTTTATGTATGCTGGGAGGCAGTTGAACAGTCTTGGGCCCCGCACTCATTGTGTTATCTCAGCATACTTGTGGTGCCCTGCTCTTCACAGTGACATTTTCCTCAAAATTTTTAGAATATTAGATTTTACGAATAAAGGTGCATCCGAATACAGAGGTTTACTGTACAGTAAGATTCTTCTTTATGAGGTTTCGCTTTACGGAGTTTTTGTTAAAACGGACATTTCAAATTATGACCAAAACTCTTATACGGCTCCCTACTTAATTCACTATTACGGCGTACATGCGCCACTGTTTGTTTACATTCTCCATGAGCTCCCCGTCTCTCGATTATGTCAGGAAACTTTCCCAAAAATTTTAAGGGTTTTTTTAAATTACTACGTATTTATATATATTCTGATAATGATACTTAAATGTACCTGTGCCTAAAAAAACTTACAACACGTGCTGACGTGCAGGTACACATTAAAATCACTAAGTGTGTCTCACGAGTCTTGACGTCTTATTAATAATAGTAATTGTTATGGGGCGCGTTAAATATAGATGTACGCTAATGCAGACTTTTTGTTAATCCATCTATGATATATTTTTTTAAATTATATAAAAAGCTCGCATATAATATATAAATATAATAACATACACCCACAGTAGAATAAATTGACATATATATGAAAAAGTGGTATTTCGAGACTTGTAGTAGTAAGGGAAACAATTCCGTTTTTTTCTTCTAGTCTAGTCCACATCAGAGAAAATGTCTAGACAGTCGTTTTATAGGGGTAAGTAAGTTTTTATTCAAGTACATGGTACACATAAATACAGTTACATAGATTACCATCACAGCAGAATATGTGTAATTACTAAGATAACAAAAAAAAAGTCAGATGAAGTGACTTATTTCCATGGGGTCCTTTGTGATAAGTATTATTTTATTCAAAAGTTAAAAAACAGGTAAATTAACTATCTGGAAAGTAAATTATTGAAAGGATAATACCAGGGGCAATGTAAAATCAAATTTTTTAAATTGACATTAAAAATAGTATCAGATCATTGTACATGTATGTTAGTATACAAGAAATCGCTCCCGCCTTCCCGTAGCCATATTCATTAGGAACATTTTCGCTTTTTCTTGAACTGGCTCATGCTATGACGGCATTGACACGTGCAGTTAGTCTGTTCCACTCCTTTATTACTTACAATAAAATGTGTTTGAGCTTGACCACTGGGCTGTAGGTACTGCAAAGTTGTTCTTCCGTCCCTTAGTCATTCGCTCTAAAACTAATATAAAAATCTTAATTTTTTTCAGTTTCATGTACAAGGTCACAGTCCTAGTGACATCAGCGACATCTACTACATAGAAAGCCCTTTGTTATGCAAGCATTTCGGGCAAATTAGGTCAGTTTTGTCCCAGGATGCGACCCACATCAGTCGGACTAACACCCAGGTCTTCATTTTTCTGATGGGTGAAGAGGGACAACAAATGCATGGAAACACACCCAATGTTTCTACCCTTGCCGGGAATCGAACCCAGACACTCGGCGTGTGAAGTGGGAGTTTTGTCTACCAGGCCACGAGCCAGTGGGGTGGTGCATGGAATGGGAGTGTTGCTGTTTATTCTACAGCCCTACGTGAAGACAACTTTTACACAATGTAAGAATGCTTTTATTGTGGGGTAAAACTTTGGAAACTCATGCGAAATGTACGTGTATGAACCAAAAAATGGGAAAGGGATAAAAGCGGTGGGAAAACCAAAGCAATCATAGTACAAGGGAAAGAGAGCACAACTTTTTTAATACCCAACAATCAGTGGCCAGGCTTCAAACACATTTTATTGTACAGTATAAAAGAATGGAACAGGATGCTGTTAATGTCAAAAGCAGTCATAGCATGAGGCAGTTCAAGAGGAGAGCCAAAGTGTACCTAATGAATTTATGACAGAAAGGGAGGAGAACGATTTTTATTTTTAAGAGCAACACACTTGTATATATAAACTAACTCATTTTACTTTATCTTGGTACATCTTTCTTTATGTATAATAAGATATTTCTTTATAGTATAATAATAAGGTATTAAAAGAATCCCAACGGAAATAAGTCACTGATTTTTTGGGGTTATCGTAGGTTTCTTACAACATATGCTTTGCTATGTTATGATATAATCTATGTAATTGTGATTACCTTAAATGAACTTATTCATCTGGGTGTTAAGCGCCCACAACTCGTTCGTTTCTTTACATTGTATGAGCTCCTGTGTATTTCGTTCTCTCTCGTTTATCTTTTTCTCGTTAACTCGTTGTCTCTCGTCGACGATGGCGTTAAGCATTGCGTGATAAAAAAAAAGGAGTCGTGAAGCTCCTACTTTAAATGGCCTCGGTTAGAATTTATTAAACTTAGTGGAACAGGTATGGTCTATGGTTGAAATAGTGACATAAGCTTGGTCGGCTGTTCAGTTAGTAACCAATTGTGAAACTTAAGGAGAAAGTGTTGTAAAGCGGAGTGTGTATAGATGCGGCTAAAGTTTCTAATGAGTTAAATATTACATGAGGATTTTTCCAAATCAGAAGAGGCATTCAAAAATGATCAATGGAAAGTAAAAACCAAAATTAAATTACTTCAAATTAAATCGGCAAAATGGATGAAACACAGAAAAATAACCTTCAATAATACCACCAACTACTGCTTAAACAAGTAATAATAGTTAACTTTATTTAGCCACAGGTACACAAAGTACAAATACCATACATGTGTTAGGATTACACCTAATATTAAACCCCACAAAAGTCAGACGAAGTGACTTATTTCTATTTGGAAGGTCCTTGTAATATCGTATTAATTTAAAACTTAAAAGGTGCTCTATTGAATGAATGAAACAAGGCTATGTTTTTACAACGTAAATGTGTGAAGCTCAGTTACACTATGAGACCTTCCACCTTGAAACACCAACTTGGAAGCAGATGAGAGAACTTCTAATGTTATCTTAGAGAGATCATATTGTAATGTACCAGCAGTACCCTTAACCGTAGGCAACTTGTCAACTTGGTCGTTGTTCAAGTAGCTCTAAACAGTTGAGATATAACGTAGTTACTGTATAAGTCGCCAGCCATGTGAACACCCGTTTTCTGTTCTCGTAGCCAGACTGGTTATCGTCTTTGATATTTATTGATTTTTGCTTTGAACCGAACTCACCTAAACTTAAAAAAATAGACTGCAAACACAATTTAAAAGTGTGACATTGTTATTAGTAAGGGACAGGTTGAATATACACCAGTACATTAACTTTGAGTCGTCGGTAAAATTTAAAATATCAGTTTACATCATCGAGTGTTGAAGGTATTGTAAGAGGCGCTCAGAAATTCTCACATGGGGAAATCAGCAATTCATATTCGATGTCTCTTCTATAACCTAAAAGGCAAATTTCAACAAAGACAAGAAAAAACCAATCCAAGTAAAAGATTAACCAGGTTTGTTTAAGACTTAAGTAAAGAGGTTTGTGAGTTAATAAGTAAAGTAAAGTTTTCCTTAAGTTTCGTGTACAAAACAAAAATATTTTTTTTTTTACATGACAGGCCTTTTGTTCAGGCACTTCTGAAACTACTTATATACATTAAACAGGAATACACAATTAAAGTCAACACTTATCTCTGAAGAGAAGATTATTCTGCAGTTAGTTCACGAAATTGTTTTAATATAACTGGGAACATTAAAATCACACAGATTAAAAATTTTATTGAAAAAAATCTTTTGAGGGAAAACACATCGGCAGGTAAGAGTTTGATAGGAAAAATATTACATTCTTTATAAGATCCATCTAGCCATTAAAGTCTAATGTCCAGAAGTGTCAGGGAAGCGCCAAACACCGAGTGGACCGCATGGAGTCTGTGAAGAAAGGCGTACATACAGGTGTATTTCAACGAGAGAGATAAGTCCCGTTACTGGAAACGGGGTGGTACGACATCATACAACATGGTGTGGATGGTAGTAACATCACACCCATGGTGTGGGTGGTAGTAACACCATACCCAAGGTGTGGGTGGTAGTAACACCATTCCCAAGGTTGTGGGTTGGTAGTAAAACCAACCCAAGGTGTGGGTGTTTTAATAACACCATACCCAAGGTGTGGGAGGGTAGTAACACCATTCCCAAGGTGTGGGTGTAGGTTGTAAAGACCATACCCAGGTTGTGGGTGGTAGTAACACCATACCCAAGGTGTTGGGAGGTAGTAAAGTAACAACTTCCCAAGGTATGGGGGTTAGTAGTAAACACCATACCCAAGGTGTGGGTGGTAATAACACCATACCATGGTGTGGGTGGTAGTAAAACATACCATGGATGTGGGTGGGTTGGTAGTAACACCCAAACTCAGGTTGGGTGGTAGTATAACACCATATACAAGGTGGGGGGGTGGTAGTTAACACCATACCAAGGTGTGGGTGGTAATAACACCATACCATGGTGTGAGGTGTACTGACTTCTACACATGTGTTGTGGGTGAGTACTAACATCATACACAGGTTGGTGTGGGTGGTACTGACATCATACCCATGGTGTGGGTGGGTGTAAAACACCATACCCATGGTTGTGGGTGGGTAGTAACACCATTACCCAAAGGTGATATGAGGGGAGTATAGTTAGTTAACACCATACCCATGGTGTGGGTGGTAGTAACACCATTACCCAAGGTGTGGGGGTGGTAATAACACCATACCCATGGTGTGGGTGGTAGTACACCATACCCTAAGTTGTGGGTGGTAATAACAACCCATACCCTTGGTTGTGGGTGGTAGTAACACCATACCCAAGGTGAGGGTGGTAGTAACACCCATACCCAATGTGTGGGTGGTAGTTAACACCATACCCATGGTGTGGGTGGTACTAACACGCATACCCATGGTGTGAGTTGGTAGTAACACCTACCCATGCTGTGGGTGGTACTACACCATACCCTATGCTGTGGGTGGTACTAACACCATACCATGCTGTGGTGGTTCTAACCAATACCATAGTTGGGAGGTACTTACATCACATCCATGGTGTGGGATTTTATTACTATACCCCATTGTTGTGGGGTGGTAACTCCATACCCATGTTGAGGATGTATCGTAACACCGTACCCATGGTGTGGGTGGTAATAGACCGTACCATGGTTGGGTGGTAATAACATCATACACTGGTGGGGTGGTAGTAATAACATACCATGGTGTGGGTTTGTGTTACACCATACCCATGGTGTTTGTGGTAGAAACACCATACCATGGTGTGGGTGTGGTACTAACACCATTATTCCCATGCTGTGGTGAGGTACTGCCCATCCACACCCATGGTGTGGATTTTATCACCATACCCATTGTGTGAGGGGGTGGTAAACACCTTCCATGTTGAGGGTGGTACTAAACAGCATAACCCATGGTGTGGAGTGGCTTGTAAAACACAATTCCATGGTGTGGGTGGTAGTAGCACCGTACCATGTTGTCGATTGTAGTTAGTCTATACCCAGGGTGTGTTTGGTAGTATACACCATACCCATTGTCTGGGTGGTAGTAACACCATTACCCATGGTGTGGGTGGTAAGTAGAACACCAATACCCATTGGTGTCCAAAAATAGTTTAAGCAGAGGTATAAAATGAATTTCATGGTTCTTTTAGATGACCTAGTAGCGACCATAAAGAGGGGGGGCCGGGAGCTATGAACGACCCCTGAAACCAAAACTAGGTGAGTAACACACCACACTCACACACACACACACCACACACACACACAGAAAAAGGGGGACCCCAAAGACAATATAAAATGCATAGCGCGAAAGCCAAATCTGACCCGAAACTGTTGACAGCCAATGGGGGAAAAAAAAGTTTCCGGGACCAGGAACAGCAAGGGAAAGGAAAGGGAGGAGAGACAACAAGAAATGACCGTGAATATGAAAACTCAACAAGAGTTTCAAAAAAGGTTCACAGAGGAGACAAAAGGGGGCCCCAGAAAGAGGGAGAGGGGGCACACCACCAATGCGGGACACATACACAACCGAGGAGAAGTAAGAGGTTCTGGGGGCTAATCCCCAAAAGGCAAGGGGGCCAAAACTCTCCCATGGATATTGAAGAGGGACAGAGGCCATGTGACCCCTAACACAAATACAAAAAACATTTTTCAAAAACGGGAATTGCCGGGGCAGGAAGACAGCAAAGTAGCCCCCCAATTTTTAAAAAAAGGAACGACATGAAGCTTTAAACTAAACCAGGTCACTGACATTAAAAGATGCAAAATCATGGAGAAGTTTAAATCAGGAAGAGTGGTGGAACACCTAGAAAAGGAATGATCCACAACAGCACCAACATGTTCAGGGACGGAAATCCGGTCACAAACCTACTGATTCTATAAACAGTGACAGCAGTAAACAAGAAGAGAGGTGGTGGATTGCATTTTCTTGGACGCAAGAAGGCGTTTGACACAGTTCCACACAAAAAGTTTGGGGTGCAAAAACTGGAGGACCAAGCAGGATAACAGGGAAGGCACAAACAATGGATCAGGGAATACTTGTCAGGAAAGACAGCACGAGTCATGGTACTGCGAGGTGTCAGAGTGGGCACCTGTGACCAGCGGGGTCCCGCAGGGGTCAGTCCTAGGACCATGCTGTTTTTTGGTATTTGTGAACGACATACGGAAGGAAAAGACTCTGAGGTGTCCCTGTTTGCAGATGACGTGAAGTTGAGAGAAGAATACACTCGATCGAAGACCAGGCAGAACTACAAAGGGATCTGGACAGGCCTGCAGACCTGGTCCAGCAATTGGCTCCTGGAGTTCAATCCCACCAATTTCAAAGTCATGAAGATTGGGGAAGGGCAAAGAAGGCCGCAGACGGAGTACAGTCTAGGGGGCAGAGAAATACAAAACTCACTCAAGGAAAAAGATCTTGGGGGGAGTATAACACCAGGCACATCTCCTGAAGCGCACATCAAACCCAAAAAACTGCTGCAGCATATGGGCGCCTAGCAACCTCAGAACAGCATTCCGACATCTTAATAAGGAATCATTCAGGACCCTGTACACCGTGTATGTTAGGCCCAAAATGGAGTATGCGGCACCAGTTTGGAACCCACACCTAGCCAAGCACGTGAAAAACTAAGAAAGTGCAAAGGTTTTCAACAAGACTAGTCCCCAGAGCAAGAGGTATTCCCTACGAGGAGAGGTTAAGGGGAAATCAACCTGACGACACTGGAGGACAGAGAAAGGGGGGACATGATAACGACATACAAAATACTGAGAGGAATTGACAAGGTGGACAAAGACAGGATGTTCCAGAGATTGGGCACAGTAACAAGGACACAGTTGGAAGCTGAAGACACAGATGAATCACAGGGATGTTAGGAAGTATTTCTTCAGCCACAGAGTAGTCAGTAAGTGGAATAGTTTGGGAACGATGTAGTGGAGACAGGATCCATACATACTTTAAACAAGGTATATAAAGCTCACGGCTCAGGGAGAGTGACCTAGTACTCATGAAGAGGGGGCCG
>NW_026479517.1:0-12708 GCF_026875155.1 Cherax quadricarinatus | reverse complement strand
AAAAAATGCACTGTACCAACAGCAGTGAAAGTCTGACAGTTGCTTCCCTCAAGTGAACCACGCTGCTTCAGCGTTGGTGGGCTTGCCTGTGATTGGTCAATGAACGAAGGTACTGATTTAATGATGGGTACCCTATCGATCATTAAACCCTTAGCACCCAGTTCGCTAGTTGGGAGGCAGCCTATATGGGAGTGTGACATGCGCCAAATAAATTATAACACACTCTTTGCATGCTACAGTGATGTAGATGGTAAAGTGACTGAGACATACATTCTGTAGGAGGAAGTCGATGAGCTTTGGGTTTCCACATAGCAGTTTAAGAACAATAGTACGTAAAAAGATCAGCTAAATTTTGTTAACTTTGAGACAGAAGGAGACTGTATTTGTCACACCTTGCATCATTATGTTCTGGAAGGCAAAAAAAAAAAAAAAAAAAAAAAAAATGTGGAGAATGCGGCAAAAAGTATGTGAAAGAAACTGCTTGATCATTAAGTATTAGAGTTGGTGAAGACAGAAGTACGTGGAGACAGAATGACTGCAACAATACCCATGAACAACACAGAAGTGAATGTGGGTACTTAATAAAGTTTAATAAAACGAAGAGTCATCCATAAAAACGACCACAAAGGCGAAAGTTGCTGGAAGTTGTCTACCTTAAACACCACAACTGACACTATCCCATTACGGTCTGGAAGCTTCAGTGTTTCCAAACTTTTGGTTAAAAGATTATTATGTATGTTACGATCCACAGTCACGAGACACACTGTGAGCATGAATAAAATATGTAACAGGCCTACTGACCCATGCTAGGCAGGTATTCCTCAGATCCTACCCCTTCTCACTAATATATATATTATATATATATATATATATATATATATATATATATATATATATATATAATATATATATATATTATATATATTATATATATATATATATATATATATATATGTCGTGCCGAATATGTAAAACTGGTCAATTAGCAAGAACTCATTTAAAATTAAGTCATTTCTAAAATTTTCTCTTATACGTTTAAAGATATATTTTTTTCATTAATGTTGATGTAAAAATTTATAATTTTGCACCAAAAGAATCTTAGAAAACTTACCTAACCTTATTATAACAAGAACAATTTATTTTAGCCTAACCCAACTAAATATATTTTAGATTTGCTTACAGTAATTTAATATTAAACAAACACAGTGAAATATATTTTTTTCGTTAGGTTCAGAATGATTTTGGCGAAAAATTTTTGCATACACAAATTTTCACTTGTCCATATATGGCAAGATGAGCGTTGCTATTTAAGCCAAGATGGCAAGTTCTGCCCATTCGGAACGATATATATATATATATATTATATATATATATATATATATATATATATATATATATTTTATTATATATATATATATATATATATATATATATATATATATATAAGTAGTGGATTTTTCCACTGGGGGCTGTATCGGTTTAGGGCCTTCCCCGGGCGCTGTATCGGTTTAGGGCCTTCCACTGGGCGGTGTATCCGGTTTAGGGCCTTCACTGGGCGCTATCCGGTTTAGGGCCTTCCTGGGGTGTATCCGGTTTAGGGCCTTCCACTGGGCGGGTATCCGGTTTAGGGCCTTCCACTGGCGGTGTATCCGTCTAGGGCCAGCGGCTGGAGGGTCCCCTTTTCACACCTAGGTGTTACTTCCGGTTTGACCTTGACCTTGACCTCGCCCTCGAGTCCACCCCACCCTTGACCCCCCGCCCACGACCCCCGCCCACGACCGCCCGCCCACGACCCCCACCCGCGCCCCCACCCGCGCCCGCGCCCCACCGCACCCCCCGACCGTTGCGCCACCCCACCACCCCCGCCGCGCCCTCGCGCCCGTCGCGCCCGCCCGAGCCTTCTGCTGCGCCTTCTGCTGCGTCGTCCGGATCGGCCCCCGCGCCCATTTTTTTCCGATTTTTTTCGATTTTTTTTGATTTTCTTGTGCTCTCCTCGCGATTCAAATTTTTGAGGGTTCCCCTCTCACTTTCACCCACCCCCCACCTCACATTTTTCTCGATAATACAAGTTTTTGGATTGCCCCCCCTCTGGGTATAAACATTCAAAAATGACTCAATTCCTCGGGATTCAAGTTTTTAAGGTTCCCCCTCCGACTTACACCCCCCCAACCCATAAATTTCTCTCGGTATTACAGTTATTGGATTCCCCCTTATGGGGTTTTTCGAAAAATTCTCCAATTCCTCGGATCAATTTTTCTCGATAATACAAGTTTTGGATTCCACCCTATGGGGTTTCTGGTGCTAAATTCTTATGATCTCCTCGAATCTAGTTTTTTTTTTTGGATTGCCCCTCCCACTTTCACCCCCACCCCAAATTTTTTTTTCACTCGATAATACAAAGACTCCATCTCCTTGGATCAAGGTTTTTGGATTCTCCCCTATGGGGTTTTCGAATTTCTTGTGCTCTCCTCGGATCAAATTTTTGGATTACCCCCCTCTGGGTATAAGCATTCAAAATGGACTCCTCCTATGGGGGCATGGTGCTCTCTCTTACTACAGGTCTAAACATCTTCCCTTATTATTTTAAAATGAACTAACAGCTTCCTCTCATCAAGTCAAATGAACTAAGAAGGGTGTTTACTCGGCGGTACAGTGACGTCATACATACAAGCTGAATCTTGTCGACCCTATTAGTTCATTAAAGTTAATAAGGGGACACTTACCTTCTGTCAGTGACGTCACATGATGACCTCACACATACAAGCTGAAACTTGTCGACTTCCCCCTATGACAGTGACGTCACGCGATGGGACCCCCCTCACACTGGCTGAATCTTGTCGACCTTACCCCTACACACATTTCATATACAACATAGGGAAAAACATTTTCACTCTTAACCCAGGATAACCCAATTAATTTTCACATTTTGTCGTTAATACCCACATCAATCCACAATTTCTTTACAACACAAGTCTAGACATTTTTCTCGTTTTAACTATTTCATCAGAAAGTCTCCACAACACTATAACCACTTTTCGATAAATTTTCACTAGTCACAATTTTACATATTACGAATAGTAATACGCGACTTTACTTTGAACACCTTCAAAACACACTCTCATAAAATCATTGAATACTCACAAAATACCCTTTGAACCTTTCCAAACAAAACTGAAACACTTCCCAAGACAACATTTTGAATACTCCCAAATAAGATTTGACAGATCTAATTTATCTACACTTACACATTTCATTAAATTACTACTCATCCCCCCAAAATCCTCCTCAGTCTACGACTTCACAACATTATCACAAAAACTAACTCAAACACTCTTTACTTTGTACCATCACCAAAAAACCCATCAATTGCCTTTAAATACTCCAAATACATCATTCGAAACACCCCAAATCACCCTGAATACTATCAGAAACTTCATAAAGTACTCTTGAACATCATTTGAACACCTTCAAAAACACCTTTGAACATTTCCAAACAACAATGTATAACCTCAAAACACATTTGAATACTCCCAAATACACCACTGAATACTACTATAAAACACACACTGAATTCACTCAAAACCCCACCAAAGCACCATAAACTAAGAATCAACACCCACATCCACATCACCCACAAACCCACAAACACCCACATCCCACATCACACACAACCCACATCACCAACATCCACAATTTTTTCTCAGTTCAAACTAATTTCTTCAGAAAAAGTTACAAAAACACAAACCAACTTCTATCATCTTTTTTTTTTGCATCTCTAGTTCGACTACATTACCCACAACCCTATCAATTACAATTTATTCACAATTTTTTTCCCATTCTTTTTACTGTATCTTAAATGTTATACACATTCCTCTTTACATTACTAAAATCTCTAATAAATCCTCTCCATACCCAATGCCCTTGTATCCACATAAATTGATATTATACTCACATCAACTATCTCACTACCCAACTATTGCGACATGTTTCAACACCCTCCATTCTTTCCAATTCTATCATAACTTTTCAATTCTATAATTTCTTTTTAAAGATATTCACTCATTACCTTTATTTTCAGTAAATCCCCCCCATCTTTCTTAATTTTAATACAACCCTCCCATACGCCTCTCCATCTCCACCCGCATTTCTTCACATCCACTCACCCATCTCCCAACACACCTCTTATGAACACACACTAAAAAATCACATAGTTCACATCCCACAAATGCATATCATAAAGCCCCATTTCCTCCCAAAAAAAATTCCATAAGAAATCACTCTGTAACCAAGATATTTCCACAAAACTCGATGACCAATAACACACACACACACACACAAACACACACACGCACACCACACACCACCACACACACCACACACACACACACACACAACACACTAACCTAACTAACTAACCCGACCTATCCATCCTAACTACCTAACTAACCTAACCGAACCTAACATAACCGAACCCTAACCTAACCTAACCTAACCTATCTTAACTAACCTACCTAAACCTAACCTAACCTAAACTAACCTAACCATCCTAACCTAACCTAAAACCCTAACCTAACCTAAAACCTAACCTAACCTAACTAACCGAAACCTAACCGATACCTACCTAACCTAACTAACTTAACATAAACTTAAACCTAACCTAACTTAACCTAACCTAACCTAACCTAACCTAGCCTAACCTAACCTAACCTAACCTTAACCTAACCTATCCTAGCCTAGCCAACCTAACTATCTAACCTAACCTAACCTAATCCTATCCTATCCTAACCTAACTAACCCAACCTAACTTAACCTAACTTAAACCTAACTATCCAAACTAACCTAACCTATCCCCCACCCATTCGTATCCTAACCTTTTCCTAACCATTACTAACCTATCCTAACCTAGCTAACCTATCCTAACCTAACCTAACCATAGCCTAACTAACCGAACAACCTAACCTAACCTAACTTATTAACGTAACCCTAACCTAACTTATCTAACTAACCTAACCTAACTTAAACATAATCTAACCTAACCTAAACTAAACCGTTCCTAACTAATTATCTTTAACCTAACCTAACCCAACCTATCATAACCTAGCCTAACCTATCCTAAACCTTTCCTACCCTAGCTAACCCTAACCGAACAAGCTATCTAAACCTAACTAGCTACCTTACCTAACCTAACCTAACCTAACTTATCTAACCTAACCCGATACCTACCTAACCAACTAACTCTAATCCATAAAATCACTGTAACCAAGATATTCACAAAACTGTATGACCACCTAACACCACACATACCACACTCACACTCACACCACACACACACACACCACACACTCACACACACACACACACACACAACACACACACACACACACACCACACATGGAACACTTCCAAAATACATTAGAGTTTTACCCATATTTACTTTGTAACGACGCCATTTTGGGATATTTCCAATTAGTTTTGTGAAAACTGATCTTAAAATCGAACATTATTTTCTTGTGGTAAAAACACTCTATGGTAGAATATTTACTCGATTTCCGAACAGGAAACACTTTTCCTCGTCTGAGAGGACTCCTTGAGCTTATATGGGTCACCCCAAAGTATTGCGTCATGATTTTTGTCACCCCTTCCCCCCTCCGAAGACACCATGTAATGCGGTTCTCACCAAGGTAGGAAATCACACGCTCTTCTACTTACCGACACACCTGCGTCAACTCAGTCAGGACAACGCCATGTAATGCGGTCACATCCAAGGTACAAATCACATAATTCATCTATTTCCTATAAGCCAACTGTGTACCTCTTGTGCTAAAATTTGGTGAGGTTCACAGGGTTGACAGACACATGAAATTAACTTAAATGAGATATAACATTTGTATTACTATCTCAATCCTTTTTTTCATGTAAGGTTAGATGGATTTAAAATTCTTCATGTCTTAAAAAACTTTTATTAAACATTTGATCTTTTTAATGAATGAATAAACATATTAATCTTGGTTGTTACAACACGCTCTAAAACATCATAAATCATCCTCTCTAAAGTCTTGTTCTTCCCAAGTCCCGTCACATCGGTACGGTAAATTTTAATATTTTTGTATTTATTAGCATATGATGGGAGAGAAATTAGAAATTTGCCACCATCACTGTAAAAGATATAACCAACCTAAAAGTTAATATTTTTTCACTAATCCCAAACATATTCTTCTCGTTAAACTTAAATATCTCCCCATTCATGACTTAAAAAAGCATAATGTACTGTGTCCCCTTATTAACTGTAATGAGTATAGTATTATGGTAGACATGATTCTGGTGTTCAGGTAGAGAGAGAAGGTCGAAAAGGTAAGTGTTACATTTTCATGAAGCGATAAAATATGAGTTATAATATACTAATTCAAATATATCTGTCTTCAAGTTATAATTACTTCTCATAATAATTTAAATGAATTAAACCACTGATACAAGGGTAAATAATTGTTGCTTACCTCATGAGGGGGGATACCAAGCACTTCCTTCAAGCAAGAAGACAATAACTTCGAATCATCTTCTAATTCTTGACCTTGGTTTATGTTTTTTCATTTCTTCTTTGACAACCATGTTGATCGAATACCTTCTTCCTTAAATTTCATTATCATATCTTCGAGTATGTGTTTATAAATGTGTATTCCAGATATAATATTTGGAAATGTTTCATACCTCCCCGAATACCTTTCAGAAAGATAACTCTCGTATTTTTTATTGTCTTTCACACATTTTATGACTCACTCAATGGATTCTGTGAAATATTCTTATTCTGTCTGCGATAGTATCTTTCTTTAAACCATACACCAAATGAGGTATCTTTGATTTTTCAATTAAATTTTGAGAATGCGTATTTTCCTCAATGGTCCAGCAATACCAAATTGGAACTTATTATGGCGCTAAAATAAGGAAGATCCCCTCACTTCCTTTCATCGCTTGATCCGGGTGAAGGTTTAACTCGATACAGTTCCAGGTGTATCACGATCTTAACTCTGCTCATCTTCTCAGATTAAATAAAGGTTCTCTACTCCGATACAATCAGCCATATAAGGATATTTCTTACCCAAATAATAAATTGCACCACCTATTCCCCCTTTTTATAGCACACCCACATTCGCAATGAAAAATAATGATGAGTTGTCACGAACAATATTTTTCATCGCTACAATTTTCCATCTACAATTTTAAAATATTTTCCATCCTATTGGCTGTCTCCCATTTTCTGAGATGGTTAGTCACAACCTGTGGAAGAGGTACTAATGCATGAGCATCAAAGAACAGAGATGTTATACTCTCACCCTTCCTGCCAGACATATGATCTCTATTCAGTTGCCTAATAAGGTTTTTTGAGTGCTGGTGAATAAAAACAAAAAAAAGTAATATAGAGATATTTTGTCATATTTTACAATAATGATAATATTTCTACGTCGTTTTTTTTTTTTAATTCCTTTGCAAAATCATGAACTTTCCCCTTGTTAACTTAAATGAACTAAAAGTGTGCATGCCAATCACCTCCGGCTGATGCACATCCAATTCTTTCTGGAAACACAACTTTTTCCATTATAATCCCGTTGGGATCAGTTAATAACCACTTAACAATATTCATGCACTCTTTGAACATAATCTCACGACCTTTCTTTGTATCTAAATATTTGCATGTATTATAGTAGGCCTTATCAACTTTACAGTTCATATAATACTTATGTGGAGGCCCCATCGCATACTGTGCAAACATATTGACAATCATGGGGTTATTTTTTCCATTATTTACAAATTTTATGCTCCCAAATTTATCATGAGTGACTTCACTAGCTAGATTTGCTTTATGACATCCAGGATCTAAATAATATGGATTGCTAAGTGGTAAAACCTGACTTAAAGCATCAGCAAGACCTCCCTTTTTCAATTTAACAGCGCAACAATTTGCTTGTTGTACTAAAAGAATTTTATCACTGCCACTAAAATCTTTTGTAATATTACCTTTCATTACCGAAAGATATTTTTCTTCATCTTTTGTTGCTTCTTTACCTGCAAATTTTGATAAAATATAGTATTATATCCCAAAAATTAAGTTTGTTACTCAACAAATGAAAAAAAAATATTTCTCATTAGAATTTCTAAAAATTACATTGAGGGTGAATTTACTCAATAATATCTCATTAAAAACTCAGGTTCAAAATCTTCCATTGCTATAAGCATTTCTTTATCGGTGAGATATTGTTCAGTCATCTTCCTTCGTTTTGGAGGGTTGTGATCAAGGTCTTCTATCGAATTAATCATTTCTTTATCAGTTCAGTGATATGTAGACACTTGCTTCTGTAACAAATTTTTCACATGTAACTTCCACGTCTTCATCTAAATACTCTTGTAACTCAATACGGATGTGTCTTCTTATACTCTTTTCACCACGAGGGTTGTCGAGTTAGTAGTTTTTATAACTATATGTGTAGAGGAATTTGTTCCTGAAAAACACTACGTGGCATCACCATGACGATAGGTGAATGAACCACCACGAGTTTAGTGTCATAGAGGATGGGGATCATAACTTCAATGGTATTATGACATGTTATTACTATACCGATGGTGCATAATTGGAAATGCATGAAGACAATGAGTATCGTGACATCATGCTTTTAGTTCATTTAAAATAATAAGGGGAAGATGCTCTAACCTGTTTTAACGTGTTGCTGGATAGTGACGTCACAAGCAAGTGTTGCCAAAAAAATATTGTCTGAATATTTCTTTTTACTGAAAAATAAGGAAAGTTAACAATGACTAAACATATTATTTGAAATATACAATGGATAATATATATGCTTTGAAGAAATCCCCTGTAATGTGTATTTGTATTATTAAAAAAAATGATATTCGTTGAAGACAACGATTGAAATTTTTGGTATAAATATTTGGAGTGAAATGGTAAGGAATCACTTGAGCAGAAGAAGAAATATGGAGGTGGTTGCGACAAAAACATACTAGTGTGGTGTTTAAGAAATGTTGTATACAATTAAGAGAGTCAAAACCAATTCAAAAAAGAGTTGATGCGGAACATGTTCTCTCAAAAGAAGTGTTTGTAGCTGAGGTACGAAAATGACTCAACGATGGAGTGAAAAATATTGGAAATTTATTTTACGAGAATGTGAATGATTTAGTCATATATCCCCAAACTTTTATTATACCAAAGCCCAAAAAATTAATTATGAAAATGGATTTTGAAATGGCTGTTTCCAAGTTTAGGAAAGTTTAATGAAATTTTTCATTTAATACATTTAGCAACTCTTTATGTATATGGGAGGTTGTGTGTAAGTCACCCCCAGACATTGTCCAGAAACACATGGAAAGCATCTATATGGGGGAAAAATGGCGATTTCATTGTTATTTGTGAAACAGTGAAAGATCTTCCTTGGTTGGAATTTTGCAACACTGTCAATCAACTCTTAAGGAAAGATGATGAAACATTGAGTGAAAAGAATTTTCAGCGAGTTAAAAAATTGGTTTAGAAAATGAACTTGATTCGCATAAAATTTATTGATGAAATGGTAAAAGGAGTGGAGTGATGATCGGTATATTATATTTTGGAAAACAATATATCTGAAAACTTTTCAGTCAAATATTTAATAGACAGTAAAAATCTGTGCATTTTGCATAGATGGTATAACACAAAGAAATGGAAAATTAATTTGGAGAGAACTTTTCACAGATATTAAACATTAAAATTAAAAACATTGAGCCTAACGTTGAGTAACTTATAAGGTAAGGCAAAATTATTTACCTTGTATCAGTGGTTTAATTCATTTAATTATTATGAGGAATAAAAATTTTAGCTTGAAGAGAGATATAGTATTTGAATTTAAAAAATATAACCATATTTATCACCAAGAATCATGTCTACCATAATACTTACATCATTAAAGTTAATAAGGGGACACAGTACGATTATACTTTTTAAGTCATGAATGGGGAGATATTTAAGTTAACGAGAAGAATATGTTTGGGATAGTGAAAAAATATGTAACTTTTAGTTGGTTATATCTTTTACAGGTGATGGTGCAAATTTCTCCCCATTATATGCTAATGAAATAAAAAAAATATATTAAAATTTACAGGTACCGAAGTGACGGGACTTGGAAGAACAAGACTTAGAGAGGAGGATTTATGATGTTTAGAGCGTGTTGTTACACCAAGATTAATATGTTTCATTGATTCATTAAAAAGAGAAATGTTTAATAAAAGTTTTTAAGACATGATGAATTTTAAATCAATCAAACCTTACCATGAAAAAAAAGTATTGAGATAGAATACAAATGTTATATCTCATTAAAGTTAATTTCATGGTGTCTGTCAGCCCCTGTGACCTCACCAAATTTTAGAACAAGAGGACACAGTTGGTCTGGAAAGAGATGATTATGTGATTTTCTACCTTGGATGTGAACCGCATTTCATGGCGTCTGTCTGTCCTGAGTTGACGCAGGTGTTCGGTATGGAGATGCCCGTGTGATTTTCTACCATGGGTGTGAACAGAATTACATGGCGTCTGTCTGTCCTGAGTTGACGCAGGTGTTCGGTAAGGAGATGATTATCTTAAATCTACCTTGGGTGTGAACCGCATTACACGGTGGCGTTGGAGGGGGCAGGGGTGTACAAAAATCATGACGCAATACTTTTGGGGTAAGGCATATAAGCTCAAGGAGTCTCTCAGAGCGAGGAATGTGTTTCTATTCGGAAATCAGTGTTTTCTAAAAAAAGGTTAGGTTAGGTTAGGATAAGTTAGGTTAGGTAAGGTTAGGTTAGGTTAGGTTAGGTTAGGTTAAGATAAGTTAGGTTAGGTTAGGTTAAGTTAGGTTAGGTTAGGATAGGTTAGGATAGGTTAGGTTAGGTAAGGTTAGGTTAGGTTAAGTTAGGTTAGGTTAGGTTAGGTTAGGTTAGGTAAGGTTAGGTTAGGTTAGGTAAGGTTAGGTTAGGTTAGGTTAGGTTAAGTTAGGTTAGGTTAGGCTAGGTTAGGTTAGGTTAGGTTAGGTTAGGTTTAGATTAGGTAAGGTTAGGTTAGGATAGGTTAGGTTAGGTTAGGTTAGGATAGGTTAGGTTAGGTGTGTGTGTGTGTGTGTGTGTGTGTGTGTGTGTGTGTTTAGGTGGTTATAGAATTTTGTGAATATCTTGGTTACATTGATTTTAGTGGATTTGAATGGGTGATGAGATGCATTTGTGAATGTGAAATGTATTTTGTGTTTGTTCAGAAGAGGTGTGTTGGGAGATGGGTGAGTGGATGTGAAGAAATGCGGGTGAGATGGAGAGGGGTATGGGGAGGGTTGTATTAGAAATTTAATGAAATATGGGGAGATTTTACTGAAAATAAAAGGTAATGTGTGAATCTTTTAAAAAGAAATTATAGAATTGAAAAGTTAAGATAAATTGGAAGAGAATGGAAGGTGTTGAAACATGTCGCAATAGTTGGGTAGTGAGATTAGTTGATGCGAGTATAATATCATTTTATGTGGATACAAGGAGATGGGTATGGAGAGGATTTTATTAGAATTTTAGTAATGTAAAGAGGAATGTGTAATACATTTAAGATTCAGTAAAAAGAAGGGGAAAAACATGTGAATAAATTGGTAATTGATGAGGGTTGTGGGTGTTGTTGTCGAACTAGAGATATCGAAAAAGATGTTATAAGTGGGTTGTTGTTGTGACTTTTTCTGATGAAATTAGTTAAAACGAGAAAAAATTGTGGTATGTGGGTGTTGTGGGTGATGATGGTTGTGGCATGTGGGTGTTGTTGTCGAACTAGTGATATCGAAAAAGATGTTATAAGTGTGTTGTTGTTGTGACTTTCTGATGAAATTAGTTAAAACGAGAAAAAATTGTGGGGTGTCGGTGATGTGAGTTGTGGGTGTTGTGGGTTGTGGGTGTTGTGGGATGTGGATGTTGATCTTAGTTTATGGTGATTTTGGTGGTGTTTTGAGTGTATTCAGTGGTGTTTTAGTAGTATTCAGTGGTGTATTTGGGAGTACTCAAATGGTGTTTTGGAAGTGTTTCAGTGATGTTTGGAAATCTTCAAAGGTGTTTTTGAAGGTGTTCAAAGTAAAGTGTGTGTGCGTATTAACTTCGTAATATGTAAAATTGTGACTGGTGAATTTATCGAAAAGTGGATGTAAGTGTTGTGGTGACTTTTTCTGATGAAATAGTTTGGGTAGTGAGATTAGTTGATGCGAGTATAATATCAATTTATGTGGATACAAGGATATGGGTATGGAGAGGATTTTATTAGAATTTTAGTAATGTAAAGAGGAATGTGTATTAAATTAAGATTCAGTAAAAAGAAAGTGGTGTGGTGACTTTTTCTGATGAAATAGTTAAAACGAGAAAAAATTGTAGGGTGAGGGTGTTGTGGGTTGTGGGTGTTCGGGGTGTTGTGGGTTGTGGGTGTTGTTGTCGAACTAGAGTTGTTGAAAAGTGTTTATAAGTGGTGTGGTGACTTTTTCTGATGAAATAGTTAAAACGAGAAAAAATTGTGGGGTGTGGGTGTTGTGGGTTGTGGGTGTTTTGGGTGTTGTGGGTTGTGGGTGTTGTTGTCGAGCTAGAGTTGTTGAAAAGTGATTATAAGTGTGTTGTTGTTGTGACTGTGTGATGAAATTAGATAAAACCCAGAAAAAATGGGTTGTTGGTGAGTGGGTTTTTGGG
>NW_026479515.1:0-26159 GCF_026875155.1 Cherax quadricarinatus | reverse complement strand
GGGGGGGGGGGTTTTTTTTGGGGGGGGCCCAAGTTTGTGGTTTCCCGGGAACGGATTCTGGGTGCTAGTTGGGTAGGGCAGTTTTGCTTGTAACTAGGTCAATAGGGGGCATTGGTAGCTGATTGTGAGGAGAAAGTCGGAGCATTGGGAAAGGGGTCGCTGCTGCCGCTGCCGGGTGACATAGAACTGAACGTCATTATACGCAAATATTAAAAAAAAAAAATTCTTATGAAATGTTAGGATATTTTCTGAGTGTTTTAGCCTAAAAAAAAAATTTGCCATCAGAAATACCGAGTATAAGAGCAAGTAACAGAAGGGGGAGGGTGTACGGCAACAGCGGCGACTGCCGCCACCCGGTATTCTTTATTTACTCAAATTTCCCAAAAGTTTCTTGTATTTTCCAATATTTTTCTTTCCAGGTAACTTATGTGGCCTGTGAGCCATGTAAGGTGCTTCTTCAAATATGCCTCATTGTTTACAACACAATACTGAACAATTTATCATATTAGTTTGTGTTTACAATTTGTTTACACAAACAAACAATACAAACATGTTTATTACTATTGTTCCATAATATATGTACATTTTACGTCATGAAATGTTCCTAAACTGCTTGCAGCTTGTGACACTTTAAAACATGGTATATGCAGAGTGCACTTGACACTCCTCACACATAAAACGGTGTTCTGCGTGTTTATGGCGCTTTTTGTGGTATTTGTACATACCTTTAACACCTCTTCTGAGCATTTTTCTTGGCAGTGTAGGAGGAGTTGTATGGGGTTAGTGATCACAGGCCCTGAAACGGTTGCGTGTTTGGTAATTTCGTGGGAGCTGTCTATTGCAGGTGTTGCTCTTTGTGCTTTGTGATTATTTGTCTGATTACTGACAAACAAAATTCACCATTTTTGGTGTTTTGTTGGTCTTCAACTTGATATGTTATAACTTTTTTAGCATGAGTTTCAACAGATGGAAAAAAAGTTTTATATACCACTTTAACTTTTCGTACACAATCAGCAAACCCAATCTGCATGTCCATTTTTTCCACTAATTGCATTTGGGTTGTAGTCCATGCAGCTGCAGCCCTTTAGAATGGGTTCATTGGTCTCTGTTGTGCCTGCCACTGTGTGCCATAAAAACAAAAAAGGCACAATACCGTGCAGGAACGATCACAAAAAACCCCGCACATAAGGGGAGAGAAGCTTACGACGACGTTTCGGTCCAATTTGGGACCATTGACAAAGTCACACTAACAGAAGTGGAGCAGGACGGGCTTTTATAAGGCAGGAAGGTGGTGGTAGTAGTAGTAGTAGTAGTAGTACAAAGAAGGGTTTAATAATACCGACAGAACCCCTGTGACTTAACGTGACTCCCTCTTTTTTTTTTTCTTTTTTTTTCTTTTTCTTTTTCTTTTTCTTCTCCCTCTTCCCCTTTCTTTTTCTCCTCTGGGTTGTCTTTTCTCTTCTGTCTTGTGTTTCTGTTCCTTCTTCATTTATTTCACCACTTCCCCTTTCACGCACCTCTGTGCGCTTGCTCTCCCCTCAGTGGGCACCTAGCTCTCTTGCAGTGCTCCCCTTCCTTTGTATTTGACTGGCTCGTCCCCCTTATTTCCCACTTCTACCACTATTATACCTCTTCTACTACTACTACTACTTTTACTACTACAACTACTGATGAAATTAAGACACATGTGCGGCGCCCTGGTTGTCTTTGTTGTGGATGTTTCGCCATCCAGTGGCTGGCTGGATGGCGAAACGTCTACGATAGGGATGCCCGGGTTTGTTGCGCATGTGTTCTTAATTTCATCTTGTCGGTATTATATACCATTCTTGTATACTATACAACTACCACCACCTCTTCCTGCCTATATATAGCCGTCCTGCTCCACTTCTGGTTAGTGTGACTTTGTCAATGGGCCAAGTCGGACCGAAACGTCGCCCGTAAGCTTCTCTCTTTTATGTGCGGGTTATTGTGTACTGTGTGCCATTTCGTTTCGGTTTGAATTTAATGTCACCAATGTGACATCACGTTTGTCATGCCACTGAAATGCCATGATGTCATTGGCAGCAAAGGCTTGCACCTCACCTCTGTGAGTGCCAGCGTTGAACCTTGGCATATGTTTACGATTACACGCAACTGTGCCACACACGTCTGTCAAGTTCCTCGCAAGAAATCACGAGTAAGGGGCTTGTGTACCAGTTATCAGTAAATAACATTGCCCCTTACCAAGATTGTTCCATCATTGTTCTAACCAAACATCACCAGAGATAACCAATAACTTTATGGTATCTCTCAAAGTATTCTGCCAGTGTACACAATGATATCCAAAACTAGACCACTTCTGCAATCACACAGTACAAATAACTTTATCCCAAAGCATTTCCTCTTGCTTGGTATATATTGCTTGAATGAGAGTCTTCCTTTTGAATAAAATCAAGGACTCATCAATAACAAGCTTCCTGAAGGGATAAAAATACATGCAGCACTTTTGTTTCATGTACATAAACACATTTCTGATCTTATATAACCTGTCGGTTCTGTCGGGCCCTGTCTTGTCTGAAAAGTGTAATATACGTAACAGTATCAGGAAACGATTGACACCTATAATGTCACTAAAACCTGGAGTTGAAATCAGGCGTTCTGTTGCCCCAGTATGTGGTGACAGTGTGCTTATACACATGTGGCATAAGCATTATTGTGGCAAAAAACAGGTACTCTCTGCCACAGTTGTCTCCTTCCACGGGTGTAGCCATGATCTTGGTGAGAGAATTGTATTTGCCATGGTGTATTCGTAGTATGTGTTGGTTTCCCTGACAATGATGTCCATTCGGGGTTCATCGAGAAATAATAAAAGGGCATTCCAGTTCACTAGCATTGTTCCCAAGTGGACATGATGGCTTTATTCCATTTTTGTGTTTCATCAAAGTCATGGGGACTGGGAACAAACTCGTCACCTTCCTGCCAATCCCAGATGCGGTCTGCTGGTGGGTTCTGGATATTGTAACGTGGTTGTGCAGGTTGTGATTGTGCAGGTTGTGGTTGTGTAGGTTGGGGGGAGGTAGGTGTGGAGGTGGGGTGGGTGGTGGTTGTTGTTGTGCAGAGTCAGCAGCGTGGGTATAGGTAGCGTGGGCCCGCTGCTGGTCCCACATGGGTCGTCCACCACCCACTATCACCACCACTGCCTGCTCCCTCACTCACATCATTATACCCATCGTAAAAATATTGTCATCTTCACTATCAGGTCTTGGTGTAGGGTCACAGGATGTGCTCCCAGAGTTTCTCCTTCCCCCTTTGGGAAAAGCATATGAAAAAACTACCAGACCCCATGCTACGTCGTAAATACTGCCGCTTCACTGGGGAATATTCACCCTCACTGTCACAAACAGAACTGCTTTCAATGACCTTGGAAAACACTATCACTATCACTTCACATTCGATGCTAAAATCTGGGTGTTGTACACAACCAAATAGTTTCCTCTTTCGTCCCGGTACAGGTGAACGTGAACAAGCCGGCCAGCACCAGAGGTGGAAGGTTGTGGGTCATCTGAGTTTCATCACTAATTACGTTATCCTGGGCACTTTTTTGGTCACACCCACTTCAAAACCTGGAATTCACTGTACTGATATTTTCATCGCTGTTGAGCTGTCGCTTGGGAACAAAAGACCCTCCAATCTGCCGAGGAAGTGAGGAACTTCTTACTACGAGGCATGGTGAAAATGGACTACTAAGATGGCGTTCCCACAATTTCACCGCTGAGTCCCAGATTTTTTTTTACAGGGTGCACACCCACCATGAGACCCATTCTCTCTCATGTAGGCTACCAGGCCTTTCCCGCTTGATTTGAAGCCGCTAGAATTTATGGTATAATACGTCAGAAACAGTGGGACGTAAAGACGCATTTATACGGCGTAAACAGTAAAGGGTTAATTGGAGTGCCATTAACTGTTCAAGCGGAATTTCTGCTCTCAGGAGGCAGGACAGAATACTTTAATATGACGCTAACATCAACTCTAAGGTTATTTATCTATCCAATTCATCTAATATGACATAATAATTATTATAAATGGAAGCACTAAACCTGTAGGATTATACAGCATGTGTGGGGAAGATGGGATGAAAGGTATTCATGCTTAATTTAGGGAAACTGGAGCACAGATACAATTCCCTAGATCAAGAGCTCCTCACCAGTGTCTAGGAACCTCCTTGAGGGGGGAAGCTCGCATCCTGAATTTTTACTCGCATCCAGAAACAAAAAAAACAACCGAGGCGACTGCTTGTATCCTGAAAAAAATCGTAAATTTTGGGGCACTTGTAAGCCGAGGTTCCACTGTACACCTCAAAGTCAGCATTTTAATCCAAAAATATGGTCAGAGCTTTTTTTTCTCATTATGCACTGGTGGTGCAGGATTTTTTTTTTTACTGTGCCACACTGACCACACAGATCCATTCTCTCACATGTGGGCCTGCCAGCTTTCTCCTACTTGATTTGAGGCCGCTAGAATTTGGCATATTATACATCACAGACACTGACTCGTAAGAGATATATATACGATACCGACAGTCAAAGGGTTAAAGATGCATTTCCAACTCTAATATCCTTTTCTAATTTCATTTATTTTTAACTAAAATATTTACCTAATATTTTACATTCAGCATTGTTTTCTTTTTAATTACATGCAATATTAAACATTGTTTAATTGTTGCATGCATGTTAATTAACCTACTTGGTTGGTTGGAGACAACCCCTTACGGAGGTACTACCGTCCTACCAAGTGAGTGTGAAATGGAGACCTATACTTTGTTTTACATGATGGTAGGATTGCTGGTGTCTTTTTTCTGTCTCAAACATGTGGAAAAAGCAGGCATATCTTTTCTTTATTTCCTCTTATCTCCATGGGGAATTGGAAAGAATTCTTCCTCCATAAGCCCTGCGTGTCGTAAGAGGTGTCTAAAATGCCCGGGGGGAAGGGGTAGAACCCCTTTGGTGGTGTTTATTCACCCCACTACTGTGGATGAATGTATGATGTGGGAGGAATGGGGTTACAGATATGTGGCCATACAAGCATGGCCAGAGGTCAGGCTCCAGGAGTAGGAACACACTTTTGAAACATAATAGGGGAATCACGGGCAGGCAGCAGCTGAAAGCCTTCTTGTCTTTCTCACTCTTATTCACTCCTGCCCCTCTCCCTCACTATTATCTTGCCCTGTTTGGTCTTGCCATGGAACACCCAATAGTGGGCAGCAGCTGTGGTGGGGGTACCACAGGTATGACAGTTAATCTGACAGTTATTAACTAATCTCTATTACAAAACACTATTCAGCTTAGAAATTGAAATATAGCCTTAGTCTTGTCAATTCTACAAACAATTTGGGCTCTATATATGCATCCCCTTTAAGGGGTTATGGGTTTATGCTGGTGAGGGGGGGTCTTGTCAGGGGGGAACGGACTGTGTCATTCTTTGAATCAAGTCTGAATGCCTTCGTTTCCTGGGCGCGGGATGACCCCTTTGGGTATACATCCTCATGAATGTAATATATTATATGATAAATGAAATTGTAAGTATAATGTTTGGTAAAATAAAAAATGATTTAAAAGCATTTATCGGGAATATTTTCGCTGATATGTCTGGAGGTCAGATTAATAAGTGGATGATTGATTTCAAAGTGACAGTATTATAAGTGCAGAACATCGGAAGTCAGGGTCCTACTCTACTGTTTTTTGGTAATGCAGAGGACCTTTGTATTGAGACTATATTATTCATTAATGTCACATTCAAGTTTTCAGTTGTGTGTTTCAGTTTGATGCAGTAAAAAATACATTTACAGTATCTTGAAAGAGAAAAAGGACTGCTTTTCTTCATGTATAATTAAAGGAAAAGTGACATGGTAATTGTCTTTAGATTAGAGATAATAGCTTTTGAGGAATTTTAGAAAAAAATGGGGCTAAGCAGATTCAATAGTAGGCAACTAAATTTTCTTAATTTACCAAATTTTTTTTCAGTCTCCATCCCGCAAAGATGCAAATATAGAACTCTTCCGTGAAATTGAGAAATCTCTCTTATCGAACAAATGTTGGGCAAAACCATCAGTCTTCATTCATGGTGAAGTAGATAAAGAGCTCCGCAATGAACTTAAAGACATTGTCAAGCGCCATGATGGAAAGATTGTAGGTTAGTAATTTTAATTCTCACTGTAATTAATATAAACTTACATATAAATAATTGTAGGACAGTAGTATCTCCCACCCAGGGAGATTCTACTGTCCTGCCAAATGAGCATAAGACAAACTTGTATTTGTTTTACATGATGGTAGGAGTGCTGGTGTCTGTCTCATAAACACACAAGATACAGGTATATCTTGCTACTTTTACTTACACTCAGGTTACACTACACATGTATGTACATGTTTATGTATACACACTCATCTGAGTTTTCTTTGATTTTTTCTTAATAGTTTTTGTTATTATTTTCCTTTCTTATCCTTGGGGAAGTGGAATAAGAATCTTTTTTCCATAAGCCATGCATGTTGTAAATGTCAACTAAAATGCCAGGAACAATGGGCTAGTAACCCCTTTACTAAAAATAAAAAGAAGAAAACCTTTTTAAGCTGGGATGTTTGAATATGCATGAATGTACTGTGGATGACAAGAAAGAGATGATTGCGGATGTTATGAATGAAAAGAAGCTAGATGTCCTGGGTCAAAAGTGAAAAAGCTGAGGGGGTTGGGAGAGTGTGGGGAGGAATAAATGGGATTAGGTTAGGTGTTTCATATAAAAGTTAGAGCTAAGGAAGGAGTAGCATTAATGTTGAAGGATCATTTATGGCAGGAAAAGAGGGAATATAAATGTATAAATTCATGGATTATGTGAAGTAAAATAATGACTGGGTGTGTGAAAGTGGGTTTATAGTAAGTGTTTATGCACCTTGAGAAGAGATGTGTAGAGGAGAGAGATTTTGGGAGAGGTTGAGAGTGCTTAGGAGTTCTGAACCAATTGAGAAAGTACTTGTGGTGGGAGACCTAAATGCTAAAGTGGGTAGAACTGTTGTGGAGGGAGTAGTAGGTAAGTTTGGGGTGTAGGGGTAAATGAAAATAGGGGGATGGTTTAATTTAACTATGTATAGAAGAGGTTTAGTAATAAGTAATACTATTTTAAGAAAAAGAGGATTAAAAAAGTATACAAGATATAATATAGCATGTAATGAAAATAGTTTAAATTATATATTGGTAAATAAAATAAAGATGGCTGTATCCCACCAAGACAGGGTGAGCTTAAAGAAAAACCAAAGTTGTTTTTTTCTTAAATTTAGTAATTTTATACAGGAGGAGGGGTTACTAGCCCCTTGCTCCCCGCATTTTAGTTGCCTCTTATTGACATGCATGGCAGGGCAACATACTTGATGTTGTAAATTGTTTACTGTAACTGTTACCATTAAATCTATTATAGCTTAGATAATCTTAAGTTAATTTTAAGCCTGCTCATAATACTCTGCATACAAGGGGCTTTTGACATGTACACCCAACTACTATAATACCTTGTACAACTATGTATCATGTCCTAATAAACATTTGTATTTGTATTTGTATTATTTAGTTGTAGCTACAGTTAGAGTAAGAGGTAGATGGGGCAAAAGGAAAATGGCAACAGCAAGTAAGAGAGAGGTGAAAGTTTATAAACTAAAGGAAGAGGAAGTTAGTGTGAGATATAAACAACTATTAGATGAAACATGGGCTAGTGAGAGTATGGGTGTGCAGGGGTTGAAGAGGGATGGGATAGTTTTAAAAATACAGTATTAGAATGCAGGGCAGAAGTATGTGGCTATAGGAGGGTGGGTATGGAAGGACAAAGGAGTGATGGTGGAATGATGAGGTAATACGTGTGATAAGAGAGAAAAAGATAGCTTATGAGAGGTTTTTACAAAGCAGAAATGATGTAAGAAGGGTAAACTATATGGACAGTAAGAGAGAGTGGTGAAGAGATGGGTGGGAGATTGGGAAGTACAGTGCCTGTACTTTAAAGGAGGGGTTTTAAAGGGTGTTTGTTGTTTGGAGTGGCATCTGAACTGTCATATATGTGTGCTTCTACAAAGAGAGTGATTGTGTAAATGATGGTGGAAGTGTTGAATTATGGTGAAAGCGTTTTTCTGTTTTTGGGTTACCTTGCTTCGGTGGGAGATGGCTGGCATGTTAAAAAAAAAAAAATACAGCCTTTCCTCACATAATGAAGGAGTTTCGTTCCCTTAGACCATGTCGGTAAAAGAATTCGTCGATAAGTGAGGAGCATACTATAATTGTAGTGGGTTTGTGTCGACCATCTTTGATCTTGTTTTAATGTCACCTTTGCACCATTTATAACATTTCTAGTATACAGCCTCTCCTCATTTAATGGCGTACAGGTCTCCCTGCACATTCGCGAGGGCTAGGGGATCAAAAACCTCACGAATGTTTGGTGCACAAATATATTGTAGGGAAATATAATAATAGCATTTTTCTTTAAGGCTGACAGTACTGCTGCTTTAACCTATTGAACCATGAATAGTCATAATACACGTGATAAACATTACTAAATATTGTACTGTGCCAGCCCCTTTTGGTAAAGAGGTGAGAAAGACTAGAATTCAAGAAAGAACTCATAGCAGAGTACCAAAGTGGAGGAGGGAGAGGGGAGAATGTGCCTTCTTCAGTGATTCTACGATATGTACGATACTAAAGTAGCATAAGTCATTAAAGGCTATAGTGCCAGCCAGCAATAAAGTGTAGCATTAACAGTGTAGCAAGTAAGTTAAGCAATTAACCCTTTGAGGGTCGCCAGGCCCTTCAGAGACTTGTTCTCAGGGTCACCAAAATTTTAAAAAAAAAAAAAAAAATATTTCTTATGAAGATAGAGAATCTTTCCCAATTATAATGACACCAAAAGTATGAAATTTGATGGAAAATTTACGGAATTATGCTCTCACAAATTTAGTGGTCTCGCGATGTTTACGCATCGGATTTTGCCATTTTGCCCCATTTTCGGCCCAATTCCAATGTACATTGACAAAAATCAAAACTATTTCGCTGAATTTTTAATTTTTTGTATCGAATGAGTACAAGAAACCCCCCATTTACTGATTTCAACTATCCAATAAAAGGGGTCAAAATTTAGAAATTTTTTCCCAAAATTTTCACACAATTTCAAAAGATGCCAGTTTAAAAATAGGTCCAAATAAACAAGAAAGAATTCCTGCACAAAAATAACTTTCCTCTGGTTCATTAGTCGCCCCTGGGCCCCCTCTTACATCTCTTTTGTTTTCCCATTTTTGTTTTTTTATTTCACAAAAAAAAAAGATTTACTGTTATGCGACATTCTGCATTAGTGTAAAAATCTATAAATAAAATGGGCGCCTTTGAAAAAATATTGTTCACCATTACGTGTTTTGGGACCTTACAGATTTGTTTACTTTTGAACTTTGGAAAAAAATCTAACATTTCGCTACTTTAGCTAAATTTTTAAGGTACTTTTCATTGAAAAACCAGTAAAAAATCATAAAATTTCTGTAATATTCTTCCATTCATAAAATGAGACCAGGAAACAGAATACAACAAAAAATACCTCGAAAATACAGTGCAAAGTCGCTTTTTAAAAACCAAAAACAGGTCAAAGTTTTTTTTTTCTTTACGCACTGGTGCTGCGGATTTTTTTTATACTGCGCACCCCCCACATAGCCCATTCTTCTCTTGCTAGTTTGAGGGGCGTAGAATTTAGGGGTATAATACAGGGCCCCCCGGCAAAACGTTTACCTCCGAATGCGACCAATTATGTAATGTTTTTATGTAAGGCGTTTTACGTTATGTTTGGGGGTCTGAAAGGGGACAAAATTATTACAATTTTCTTTGGAACAAATTCGGTCGTACTACCTGAACATATTTCGAATAAAAAAAAATATCGTAACCGGGGGTCCACTTTCTAAAAAACCCGGCGCGTAACCAATATCGGGGAAAAAACCCCAAAGGGGTTTAATTGATAGAAAAGGGGGGACCGAACCTAACTCCCCCAATGTGTTGGGTTATATAGGGTGACCAAAACACCGCCCCTCTACCATCTCTGCTGCGCCTCAACCCCTATGTAGGTGAGCCTCAGTGCCCCTTTTCACCCAACACAACAAAACAGCAACCTATGACATAAGACTATTTTATTCATTCAGAGTATATGTTGTTTTTAGTTATAAAATTGTTTATTATGTCATTTAGATAATTGTGATAGATAAATAAGCTGTAGAGTTGATATTAGGGCATATGAAGGGGCTATCTTGTCCCATCTCCAAAAAAACTCTGCCCCCGCCACATTCATAACTTGTAAAACATATTTTAAATATATTGGGTGGTGGGAAATTTGTGAATGTTTGAAGCTGTAAAGCGAAAAACACAAATGTTAAGGAGACCCCGTCCGTTTTCTGACAACCAGACTTTGATGGGGCGACCAGTTTTCATACGTAAAAATGATAAAAATGTTTTTTGTTTTTTACAATAAACCACCTCACTTAACCCCCTTTTAGTGTCGGACCCCCACCTTTACCCTTTGAGGGTCCCATGTACATGAACGCTTAAAAGTCGGGGCGGGCACGACTTATATGCGTAAATTTTAAAGGGTTCAATCTGGTGGAAGAAAGCTGGTAGGCCTACATATGAAAAAATGGGTCTGCGTGGTCAGTGTGCGCAGTATAAAAAAAATCCTGAAGCATGCAGTGCATAATGAGAAATAAAACATCCGACCGTGTTTTTTATTTAAAACAGTGACTTTGCAGTGTATTTGTGTATGGTATTTATGGTTTGCATTCTTGTTTTCTTGATCTCATTTGATAGAATGGTAGATATATTACAGAAATAGAGATGATTTTGATTGGTTTCACATTGAAAAGTATCTTGAAATTGAGTTCAAAGTAGCAGAAATGTTCGATTTTTGCCAATGTTCAAAAGTAAACAAAAAATGCCACGCGTCCAATACACGTCACTGGTGAGTCTAATATTCTTTCACAAGTGCACCTTTGATATACTTTGAAGAATTTCGAGAGTATATCTACTCTGAGCCGGCCATGGGCCTGGCTCGTCTGGTGCTCCGCTGTCAACCAGGCTGTTGCTGCTGGAGGCCCGCTGCCCCACATATTCATCACAACCTGATTGATCTGGCACCTGGTGAAGATACTTGTCTAGTTTCCTCTGAAGACTTCAACACTTGTTCCAGCAGTATTTCTGATATCTTCTGGTAAGATGTTGAAAAGTCTGGGACCCCCGGATGTTGATACAGTGTGCTGATATTATTTATACCGTTTTTACATTATTGCAGATTAGTCTGCATAACAGTAAATCTTCTGTTTTTTATGAGAATAAAAATTCAAAATGGAAAGCAAGAGTATTATAAGAGGGTCCTGGAAATTACACTCACAAAGTTATCGATCTCAGCGATATTTACGCATCGGCGATTTTGCCCACTTTGAGTCCTATTTTTGGCCAATTTCATTGTTCCAGTCGACTAAAATCATAGCTATTTCGTTATAACTCCATTTGTTCTATCAACCGAGTACAAGAAACCGCCCATTTACTGATTTCAACTACCCAATAAAGTGGTCAGAAATTGGCAATTTGGCCAATTTCACACAAATTTCAAAAGATACCAATTTCAAAATAGGGTCCAGAATAAACAAGACAGACATTCCTGGCACTAAAATAACATTTTCTCTGTTCATTAGTCATGTCTCCAGGCCCTCTTATATTAATTTGCTTTCCATTTTGAATTTTTATTCTCACAAAAAAATAGAATATTATTATGCAGACTACTGCATTATTATAATAATGTATAAATAATGTCAACCCATTCGTGACTGCATGTTAGACGGCCAGTTGGACACGTATTGTACAATGATGTCATTTGTTTACTCTTGAACATCGACAAAAATCGAACATTTCTTCTACTTTGACCTCAATTTCAAGGTCCTTTACATCGTGAAACCAGTCAAAATTATCTCCATTTCTGTAATATATCTTCCTTTCTTTGACAAAGTTCAAAATATTAAAATTTAAAAATAGGGCCCAGAAAAAAACATGCAGGCTTCCTGGCACTAAACTTAACATTTTCTCGTTCTTTAGTTAGTTTTCGGGCTTTAAAAATGATTTCCATTTTGATTTTTTATTCACAAAATTTTTTTTTAAAACCAAAAAATAGAAGATTTAGTTATGCAATATTGTAATAATTGTATAAATATTACCCATTTGGAATGAATTAGACCCCCCACTGGGTGTTTACACCGTGTGGGCCATTTGTTTACTTTTTAAAATCGGCAAAAATTTAAACATTTCCGCTACTTTAGCTCGTTTCAAGCCATTTCCATTACTAAAACCCAAACAAAAAACATCTCTATTTATGTAATATATTTCCCTTGTATCAAATGAGCCATGGAAAAGCAAAACAACTATAAAAAAAACATACGAAAAACATTGCAAATCCTGTTTTTAAATTTAAAAATTTCGGTTCCAGTGTTTTTTCTCATTAGCCTGTGTGCTGCAGGATTTGTTTTATGTGGCGCACCTACCTTAAAGTATTCCCCTTTTTATCTAGGCTCAATTTACCACCACGCTTTTCAAAGTGAGCTGAGCTCATGGTGTAGTTACTTTGGACCCTAAACATAAAGCCGTAGACCATGGCTGGGGGCCCTGAAAGGGTTAATAACATACATGTTAATAATAATAATAATAATAATAAATGTTATTAATTTTTTTTTTTTTCAACAAGTCGGTCGTCTCCTACCGAGGCAGGGTGATCCAAAAAAGAAAGAAAATCCCCAAAAAGAAAATACTTTCATCATCATTCAACACTTTCACCACACTCACACATTATCACTGCTTTTGCAGAGGTGCCCAGAATACAACAGTTTAGAAGCATATACGTATAAAGATACACAACATATCCCTCCAAACTGCCAATATCCCAAATCACTCCTTTAAAGTGCAGGCATTGTACTTCCCATTTCCAGGACTCAAGTCCGACTATATGAAAATAACCGGTTTCCCTGAATCCCTTCACTAAATATTACCTGCTCACACTCCAACAGATCGTCAGGTCCCAAGTATCATTCGTCTCCATTCACTCCTATCTAACACGCTCATGCACGCTTGCTGGAAGTCCAAACCCCTCGCCCACAAAACCTCCTTTACCCCCTCTTTCCAACCCTTTCGAGGACGACCCCTACCCCTCTTTCCTTCCCTTATAGATTTATATGCTTTCCATGTCATTCTACTTTGATCCATTCTCTCTAAATGACCAAAACCACCTCAACAACCCCTCTTCTGCCCTCTGACTAATGTTTTATTAACTCCACACCTTCTCCTAATTTCACACTCCGAATTTTCTGCATAATATTTACACCACACATTGCCCTTAGACAGGACATCTCCACTGCCTCCAACCGTCTCCTCGCTGCTGCATTTACCACCCAAGCTTCACATCCATATAAGATGTTGGTACTACTATACTTTCATACATTCCCTTCTTGCCTCCATAGATAACGTTTTTTTGACTCCACATATACCTCAACGCACCACTCACCTTTTTTCCCTCATCAATTCTATGATTAACCTCATCCTTCATAATCCATCCGCCGACACGTTCAACTCCCAAGTATCTGAAAACATTCACTTCTTCCATACTCCTCCTCCCAATTTGATATCCAATTTTTCTTTATCTAAATCATTTGATACCCTCATCACCTTACTCTTTTCTATGTTCACTTTCAACTTTCTACCTTTACACACATTCTCAAACTCATCCACTAACCTTTGCAATTTTTCTTTAGAATCTCCCATAAGCACAGTATCATCAGCAAAAAGTAACTGTCAATTCCCATTTTGAATTTGATTCCCCATAATTTAATCCCACCCCTCTCCCGAACACCCTAGCATTTACTTCTTTTACAACCCCATCTATAAATATATTAAACAAACCCTGGTGACATTACACACCCTGTCTAAGACCTTACTTTTACCCGGGGAAATATTTTTCCTCTCTTCTACACACCCTAACCTGAGCCTCACTATCCCATAAAAGCTCTTTACAGCATTTAGTAACTTACCACCTATTCCAAAACCCGCAAAAATCTGCCACATTGCTCCTCTATCCACTCTTTTCATATGCCTTTTTAAATCCTTTAAAAGCAATAAAAACTTCCCTACCTTTATCTAAATACTGTTCACATATTTTGCTTCAATGTAAAACTTGTTCTCACATCCCCTACCCACTCTGAAGCCTCCTTGCTCATCCGCAATTCTACTTCTGTCTTACCTCTAATTCTTTCAATAATTAAACCCCCCCGTATACTTTTCCTGGTATATCAGTAAACTTATTCCTCTATAATTTTTACAATCTCTTTTGTCCCCTTTCCCCTTTTTATAAAGGGACTATACATGCTCTCCGCCAATCCCTAGGTACCTTCCCCTCTTTCATACATTTATTAAACAAAAGTTCCAACCACTCCAACACTATATCCCCCCCTGCTTTTAACATTTCTGTCATGATCCATCAGTTCCAGTGCTTTTCCCCCTTTCATTCTCGTAATGCCTCACGTACCTCCACCACACTTACATTTGCTCTTCTTCATCCCAAAAGATGGTATACCTCCCTGGCCAGTGCATGAAATTACCGCCTCCTTTTTCCTCAAAAATTTAAAAAGTTCCTCAAAATATTCTCGCCATCTACCTAATACCTCCCTCTCCCATCTACTAACTCCCTACTCTGTTTTTAACGGACCCAAAATCCAACTTTCCCCGGGTTTTTTAAATTTTTCTTTTTCCTTTTTTTTTAAAAATTTTCCCTTTTAAAATTTTTAAGTGCCTCTCCCCCCTCTTTAAAAAATTCCTTTCCCCCCCCTCCTTTTAAAAAAAAATCCTAAATTATTTTTTAAAAATTAATTTTTATTAATAACAAAGATGTTTTTAAAATTTCCCTCCCCACAACTCCCTGCCTCCCCCCCACTCCCTAAAACCATTGCCTCACCCACTCCCTCAACCACCCCTTTCTCCCCACTCCCTCTCCCACTGCCTAAACCTTTTTTTCCCCCAAACAACCACGCCTCAACCCCTCCCTCTACCATTTCCCTCAACCACTGCGTTGCATTCAATCTACAACACCAAAAAAATTTGAATTATTGTAAAAATTGTTTGGAAGGGCACAGAGACAAATGCTCATTTTCCAGCATAAACAAACCCACATGACTGATAAAGCCCAACCATTTCATTCACCCACTGCTTCAACCCCTTGTATTTTTGTAAAATTTCCTTCTTCATTTTCCCCTAGTATTATTATTATTAAAAATTTTTTAAATTAATTTTTTTATTATTTTTAAATTTATTATTATTATTATTTTTTATTTATTAAATTATTTTTTTATTTTTATTATTATTATTATTTTAAAAATTATTTTTAAAAAGCATTAGCGAAATTTTTGATTTTTTGCCGTGTTCAAGATAAACGTACGATGTCAATGTTTAATACCTGTCCGAAGGGCCCTTTCCCAATATGCAGTCATGAATGGGTTGACATTATTTTTACTGTATTTTTAATAGCAAAAAATTGAACAAAAAAAACACTCCCCCACGCGGGTTTTGGGGGGGGGGTTTGGCTGCCAGTTGAGGGGCTCAGAGGGAGGGTAGTGGGGATTTGGGGGGGTGGGGGGAAACTTAAATATGATTTGGTGCCTGGGTTTTTGGGGTTAGGAATTCGGGAAAGGGGGGGTTGAAGCCCGCAAAATTTGGGAAAAAAACGAATTTGGGGGAAAGGCCCTTTTGATATAAAATTTGGGGGGGGCCCTGATTTTGGTTTTCTTTTGGTTTATTTTAATATATTTTTTCAGTTCATTTTTTATTTTATTTTTATTTTATGCTTCAAAAACTTTTTGTTTTGGGGTTTCCCTCTGCAAAAAGGTGTTTATGTAAAGTGAGGTAAAGGGGTTGAATGATGTTAAAAAGTATTTTTTTTTGGGGAAAATTTTCTTTTTTTTTGAGTCCCCCCGGGCCTGGGGGAGAGGGTTTGTTTTTTCTGGAAAAAAAAAAAGAAAAAAAAAATTAATATACATGCATCCCAATAAACATGCATGCATGTATATAAACATGATGAAATCATATATGCATGATGTTTTCTTCCCATACATGATGCATACATGCATACTTTCATGTATGCATACATGCAACAAAACTGAATGCATACATGCATCAAAGGGCATACATGCATGTTGGCGGGGGGGGGCCGGGAGCGGGAGTTCGCCCCCTTGAAAACCAAAATTTGGGGTGAGTACATACGTGCATGCTTTATAGACCTTTAAAAGGGCAAGCTAAAAAAATGTTAAGGTATTGCTGAAAACAGCATAGGGAATTAAGAAACCCTTAAAATTTGGGGCCGGGCCCAAAAATTTTAAAAAAACTGCTTGATTATCTGCAATCCCGTTTTGGGAATTTACAGGAGGGAAGGCGGGCAAAAAAAAATTTAAAAGTACTTGTGCCAAATCCTCTTTTAAAGTACAAAATGGGAAAATTTTTTAAATGTTTTCTTTTTTTACAGTACTTATTTTAATTTTCAAAACAGAACTCTATGAAATATTAGTTTTCTTTTAAAATTTTAATTTTAGTCTTGTCAAAATTTTTTTTCCTTAGTCTGAATTTTTAAAAATATTTTTTGGGTTAAACTCAAAATTTAATATAAAAATTTTACTGTAGTCTTTTTTATTTTTTGTTTTGTGCATTTAATAATTTTAAAATCCTTTTTAAAAACAGATGGGGAAGAAGAAGCATCTCACATTGTTTACGATGAGCAAGACCCTTTTTAAATGATTTTTGAAAATGCAGTAATGCGCCGTGACCGCCCGGGACCTGTTCCATTTTCTATTTTTATGCCTGTTTTCAAAAGACTCTTGGGAAACTAGTGGGGAATTGGGACTTTGACCCTCCGAATCACCAAAAATTTTTTTGATGGACATTTGGAAGGTCCCAATTTTTTTTAAGTATTTTCCATTTAGTATTACATATGGGGGCCTTGGACCCAGAAGCTGCGTGAGCGTGTTAGATAGGAGGAATGGGAGAATGGCAAAATTTGGGGCCTGACGATCTGTTGGAGGTGGGGCGGGGAATATTTTGTGAAGGGGTTTAGGGAAAAACCGGGTTTTTTTTTCCCCCTTTAAGTGGACTTGAGTCCTGGAAATGGGGAAAACAATGCCTGCACTTTAAAAAATTTAAAGGGGTTTGGGGTATTGGCAGTTTTGGGGGGATATGTTGTGTATCTTTTTTTTACGATTGCTTTAAAACGTTTTTATTCTGAGCCCCCGCAAAAAAGTGATAATTTGTATTGTGGTGAAAATGTTTTAATATTGATGGGAAAATATTTTCTTTTTGGGGGGTTTTCTTTCTTTTTTTGGGGCACCCCGCCAAACCTGATAAATTTAAGAAACCTAAAGTCCCGTAGTTGTTTTGGGGAAAGACAACTGAAATGTGTTAAAAAACCCTGGAGAAGGGAGATTTGACTTAGGGGAAAAATGTGAAGGTAGATCAAATAGTTAATTTTAAGGTTAATTTGGCTTTAATGTTTCCCCGGATCCCTTTTTTCAGTCCCCGAAAAAAACTGGGACTCAACCCCAAAAACCCCTATTGCACTTTAAAAATTGGCCACCATATGGTTCACAGCTGTTTAAAAAAAGGAAATTGGTTTTTTAAAAGGGATTAGTGAGTAAAGTAGAAAAAATTGAAAATAAAAAAAATTTTTATTTTCATTGCAGCACAAATGTCTGAAATAGGGCACAAAAATTGATGAAAATTTTCAACGATAAATTTTTCTGTTTCTTAATTTTCTATTTATTTGGCTGAAATAAGGGTTAACTTGTTTTTGGGTCCCCTCCCTTCGAAGTGAAAGTGGGCCCTTTATATTGGTTAAAGGGTTTGATCCAAGGAAAAAGGATCCCAAAAATTTTAAAATGCATTACCTCTCCCTTTTCCCCTAAACATTTAAAAATTTTGGATTTTGCTCTTCTCAAAAATATTATAATAGGGGGGGCCCTAGCAATAAAAAAAAATAATAAAAATGCCGAGCAAGTTTTTATAAATTTAATTGGACAAATGGTTTTTTGGGGCCTGAAAGAGCTGTTTTTGGGGTGTGAGAGCGTAAAAATTTTTTTGAAGGGATTTAGGGAAAACCAAATTTTGCCGGACTTGGAGTCCTGGAGGTGGGAAGTACAAGCCCGCACTTTTTAAGGAGGGGTTTGGGATATTGCTTTTTTGGAGGGAAACTAAACTTTTCTTTTCTGGGGTGCCTTGAAAGATAGTGATTATGATTAAATGATGGTTAAGGTTTTTGAATAAAGGGAAAAATTTTTTTTTTCTTTCTGTCCCTTTTTTTTTTGGGTCCCCGCCTAGGGAAACGGCCGGTTGTTAAAAAAAAAATAGTTTACAGTGGACCCTCGGGGAACAAAGCCCTCGGAAAGCGAAAAAAATCGGTTTCCGATCATTTTTGTGTAAAAATATTGGCTCCCCCCAATGGAAAGAAAAATTCAGCTAAAGGGCATTCTTCCCCAACGGTCCTTGGCCCGGCCCGAGGGCCCCTGTCAAGGTAGTGTTTCCCTTGTTTACCAAAACCCGGGGGGGACGATTTCAAAGGTACAAAGCGATATATTTTGTAAAATTCCTTTTTTTAGTGCTTTTTAAAATGCTTTTTTAAGCCCCCCAAGGGGCCCAAAAAAAGTTTTTAGTGGGCCGCCCGGAAAAGAAACAATAAAATTCAAAAAAAAAAACTCATAGCAAAGTACCAAAGTGGAAAAGGGAAGAAGATGGGTGGGAATGCGCCTTTGCCGTAATTCTATGGTATGTACGATTCTAAGGCAGCAGGGATCGATTTAAAAGGGTATAGTGCCAGCCACAATAAAGTGTAGAATTAAGTGTAGCAAGTAAGTTAAGCGAGTAAACGATAGAAAAACGACAAAGAAAAATACTCTCCAATGTTGTTGTAGGGTATTTTGGCCCGCAGAACAAAATTTTCCGGGCCGCCTTTTGTTTTCTTCCCACCCCTCAAACCCTTTTGCCCGCATTCCTCCCTCAAACTAATTAAACTCTCTTCCAAGGTAAGTTTTAAATATAAAAGGAATATTAAAAAAATGGGGAAATTTACCCCAGGTTTTCTTTTTTTGATGATTTCGTGCTTATGAAGATTCCTAAAGAAAAATTGCAAAAGGGTTTGTGGGAGTTTGAGAACGGGGGGTAAAGGTAGAAAATTTTAAAGTGAACATAGGGAAAAAAGTAAGGGATGATGTACAAATGATTTTAAATAAAGAAAAAAATTTGGGTACAAATTGGGGGAGGGGGGGGATGGAAGAAGGAATGTTTTTTGATTTCCTTTGGGGGGTTGACGTGTCGGCGGAAAGGATTTAGAAGGATGGGTTAATTAAAAATTGATGAGGGAAAAAAGGGGAGTGGTGCGTTTTAGGGATAAATTGGGGGTAAAAAACCCTTTTCTATGGAGGCAAAGAAAGGGGAAAGTAAAGAAAGTTTTAGTGTAACAAAACTCTTATAGGAAAGTGAAACCCTTGGGGGTAAAAAGCCGCAGTGGGGACCCGGGTTTTTGGCCCGTGGAATTTCCTGTCCCAAGGGCAATGGGTGGGGGAAAATTTTTATGCAGAAAAATTTTGGGTTTGGGGGAAAATTTGGAGAAGGGTTTTGGAGGGAAAAAAAAAGATTAAATCAAGGGGGGCAGAAGAGGGGTTGAGGTGGTTTTTGGGCATTTAGAGAGAAGGAACAAATTTGAATGACATGGGAAACATATAAATATGTTTGGGGAAGGAAGGAGGGGTTTGGGGTCCTCGAAAGGGGTTTGGGAAAAGGGGGGGAAAAGGAGGTTTTGTGGGCTAGGGGCTTGGACTTCCAGCAAGCGTGCAGAGGGTTGATAGGAGTGAAAGGAGGCGAATGATACTTGGGCCTGACGATCTGTTGGGGTGAGCAGGTAAAATTTAATGAAGGGTTCAGGGAAACCCGGTTTTGTTCATATGTCGGACTTGGTCCGGAAATGGGAAGTACAAAGCCCTGCACTTAAAGGAGGGGGTTTTTGGGGTATTTGGGGTTTGGAGGGATATGTTGTGTATCTTTATTCGTATATGTTCTAAGCTTTGTATTCTGGCACCCTGCAAAGCGTGATAATGTGTGAGTGTGGTGAAAGGGTTTTTAATGATGATGAAAGTTTTTTTTCTTTTAGGGGTTTTTTTTCTTTTTGGGTCACCCTGCCCGGTGGGGAGACGGCCGACTTGTTAAAAAAAAAAATTTTAAAGGACCCAATGGAAAACATAAGCACTCTGATTTCTTGGGTTTCCTATGTACTTTACACTTTCTGCATGTTTATAATCTATGTATGTAATGTTTTGTGTATACCTGAAAAAACTTACTTATTTATAAATTAGTTCATTATTTTTGTGGTAGTGGGGGGCAAAGCCTCCCCCACCTTTGGCCTTATAAATCAAAAAAACACTTCCCTCACTTTCCCCACTACATTAGACATATTTTTTATTCTAGAGTATATATCATGTTAGTATGTATGTTACTAATTTTTTTTTTTTTTTTTAACAAGTCGGCCGTCTCCCACGAGGAGGGGGACCCCAAAAAAAAAAGAAAAAACCCCAAAAAGAAAAATTTTTTCATCATCATTCAACACTTTCACCACACCGCACTTATCATGTTTTTGCAGAGGTGCTCAGAATACAACAGTCTGAACTAAAATATAAAGATACAAACATATCCCCCCAAAAACTCCAATATTGTTTTTTTATGCATATTAGATGAATTGTGATAGATAAATAAGCATAGTATGTATTAGGTCATATCAAGCTAAAAACTCCCCTTCCCTCGCCCCCTACTGCCTGCTACACTCCCGCATGCCTGCTACACCCCATCAAACAACACAAAATTAAACTAACATCTCCAAGGAAAAGTGCAAATTTTTCTTTTTTAAAAATTAAAAATTTAAAAATTTTTCTATTTTAAATTAAAATGAAAATTTCTTTTATTTAAAATTTTACATTCATTATTTTTGTGGATAGTGGTGGTGGCAGAAGCCCCACCCCCAGTGGCCATTATAAACCCAAACAAAACACTTCCATACTTTCCTCAATACATTATACATTTTTTTTTTATTTATTTATTTATTTAGAAAATTTTAAGTTTACATACAGAGGTCAAAAAATAAGGAAAGAGCGGGCATGCCAAAGCCACTTTTTTGCATAGCATTACGGGGGGTTTAAAATTAACTTAAGATTAACTAAGCAATGATGAAATCAGTGATAAACATTATTGTAAAAGATAACTTAAGCAAAAATGAGTATTAAAGACAGGTCTAGGTTTTTGCTTTGTACATTCAGTCGAAGGGAGATTCTGTTAGGTATGTTTTTAAAAAAATAAAAATTTAGTTTGGGGGTCCTAGGTTTAAATTTGTGTGATATAATTGTGAGTAACTATGGGTTATAAAATTTATAAGGTTCAGTTATTCAGAAATTTATTTGGTTTTGAGGATAAGTGATCTTTGAGAAGAGATTTAATTTATAAACGGTGGGTTTTTTTTTTATATTTAAGGAAAAAGAATTCCCGATTTAAGGGCCTTTTTGTGCATTGAGTTTTTGCAAGGTGAGATGGACACGAGGAAAACTCAAAGAGTGATCTGTGCCTTGGTTATGGCGGTGTTCTTTTGAGGTTGGCAAGGAGATTTTTGGGGGGGGGTTTTTAATATCGGTTAAGTGTTTTATGATGTAATGGGTGAAATAAAAAGATGGATGTTTTTATGGTGAGGGGTTGGTGTTTTGAAATTGGTGGAGTGTGTTGCCTGTAGTGAGAATTTTTTACATTTCTCAGCTTTTTTTGGGTTTTTGGTTGAGGGTTAATTTTTTTGACCCCCAGCACAATTCCATAGGTGGATGGGGGAAAAATAAGAGAGTGATAAAGGGCCCAGGGGGCTGATGTGGAACTTAGCCCGTATCTTCGATAGTAGCCTACATTTTGGAAATTTTCTTAGAAATTTTTTTGTATTGTGTATAAAATTTTGGGTTATATCGAGGGGGTTTCCCTAGGAATTTTCCCCTCTTTAGCTTTGTATGGGATCCGTTTATTTTATTTTAAAGGGGTACATCGTAGTTGTTCCAAATGAATGAAGGGGTTTTGTAATGTTTGGTTAATTTGTTAGTCCTCACCCAGGTGAATTTTTTTCTGTAATTGGGTGTTTTACAGTATTGGCTAGCGTGACTGGGCTGGGGTGGAGAAGACGTTGTGTGTATCTGCAAAAAGTGTGGGTTTTGAGAAATTGCGAAGCATTTTGTAGGTCATTTTGATAGGAAAAGAGAAAGGGCCAAAGGCATTTCCCCCCCCGTGGGACCCCAAACGTTTGGTTGTGCGGAAGAGTTGCCCATTTGCGTCACATTTGGCTTCTGTTGCTGAGGTAAGACTTGAGGTATTGGGGAGTGCCCTTAATACCTAGTGGACAATTTTACGTGGAGCAAGTATGGTCAACTGTATCAAAAGTTTAGTAAGTAAATGAAGACCCCCAGTGGGACTTTTTTTTTTCTCTATTAGTGTATTTGTTCTGCTTGTAAAATTTAGATCATTGTTTTTTTATTAGGCCAACCCAAAATTGGCAGGGGTTTAAAAAAATGTTTTGGGAGAGGTAGGAGTGGGATTTCTTTTAAAATTAATTTTTCAAAGTTTTTTTGAGAGGGGGTTTTTGTAAATTGGTATTGGCCATAGTTTATTACTTGTTTGTCTCCCCCTTTTATGGACGGGGTGACCCTTGCTATTTTGAGAACTGTAGGGAAGGTGGAGGATTCAAGGGGATTTTTTAAAAGTGTTGCATGATTGGTGATAGTTTGTGACGCTTTTTTGTATAAAAAGGGTGTAAGTTTTTTAAAATCTCCTGCCTTTTTTTTTCAGTGCGTTGATTAAGGGAGACTTCTTTGGGGTTAGTCGGAGCTAGGAACAGTGTGTTCGGGTGTTGCCAGTGAGGTACATTTGGTGGGGTATCTGAGCTTGGGATTTTTTTGGCAAGGTTTTGACCTATGTGGAGAAGAAATCTTGATTGTTTGCTTTTTCTGTTGGGGGGTTTTGGGGTTCATTGATTTTGCTAATTTTATTCACTATGTCGTTTATCTTTTTGTTCCCAAATTTTGATGGGTTTCCAGGTCTTTTTTATTCAGCCCGTAAGTTGGAAAATCGTTCTCTTATACAATTTTTTTCCCCTTCTTATCAGTGGTTAGGATTGACGATAATTTTTGTTTGGGTCTCTGGTTATGTGCCCCATTTGTATGTTTTTCTATCGGTGTTTTGTTTTATGGATTTGAGAATGGGGGTTTTAGCCAGGGTGTTCAGTTTTAGCTGTCATCTGTTTAGTTTTTTTGGGCAGTGCTTGTTATAAAGGTATTGGTCTTTTTTTAAAATTATTTAAAAAAAATTTGTCAATTTGTAAGATTTTGCTCGGGTGCCAGTCAATGTTTGTTACTGCGTTTTGAAGTTATTAAGGCTCCTCATTGTGAAGTTGAAGGGAACTTTGTATGTCTTGGGGTATTTTACCCAAAAGTTGTTTAGGAAAGTGGGGGAGGGGGGTGGTATTTTCTGTAATTTGCCTGATTTTTAAAAAGGGGTTGGGTTGGTCCAGATGTGGTCAAGTAGGGGAAAACCCGTTCTGTAACCCTTTTAGGGTTTTTTTAGTTGGGACAACATGCTTACTCATTGGTTTGTGAAATTCATAACGTGTGGGTCCTGGTCTTGCAGGGATTTTTTTGAAGTCACCCGAATATAAGGATCTTTGTTCATGCGTGCATCAGTTATATATTCCTAGGTTTTGATAAATTTTGGGTAAATTTTTTTTGGGAAATTGAGGTTTATCACTGTAAGAGGTTTTTTTTAGGGGATTTGGATTGGAATTTTGCTTTATATATTCCCCCTTTCATCCCTTGTGGGAAATATTATGATACATTCTAGGTCTGAGTAGTATATAGCAGTGGGCCCCCCCCTTGGGTTGGCCCACAGTTGTGTTTTGGGTGTGTAACAGGAATGGAAAGACATCTGTAGTATCAGGGTTTAGCAGGTTTCGTTAGGTAATGATGGGGTATTGGCATGCAAGGAATTTAGTAATGCTGGAGGTCATAAATCTTGCTTAAAGATCTGATATTGTATTAAAGTGTTATTTGTTGTTGCTCTGGAAAATGCCTTTTTATTGTTTGTGTGTAGTAATTACAGTAACGTTTGAATCATTTAGTCATTAAATAAAAGGTTGGGGACAGGATCAATGCTTGTAATCATAAGATTTTTAGTGAACTATAGTTAGAATTAAGTAAAAAAAAAAGTAATATTCTAAAGCTAAAAAAAAATAGCACCTGAATTTTTTAACAAATGTAAAAATAAGAGTAAGGTGTTTTTTAAAGCTAAAATAAAGGGACAATATAAAGGGACTAAATAATTTGTGGGGGAACAAATAAAGTGATGATAAATAATGGGGGTTGGGGGAAAATGAAAGTGGAGTACTTTAAAGGTAAATTCTTTAAAATTAGAATTATAATTAAAATTATAATATAAAAGGGCATATAATTTGGGTGAACAATAAAGTGGTAATCAAATAATTTTCACTAAGGTCTAATTTGACTTTTTTTGGAGTCTTGTTTTGAGCTTTTAATGAGCATAGTACAATAAATTTTAAATTTAAAAATAAACAATACAAATTAAAAATAGCACCCTCTCCACTGTAATTTAATATGGTCTAAAAAATAAAAGAAAATTTGGTATTGACTATGTACAACTGAGTTTTTTTAAAAATATAAAAAAAAGGGACAAGACTCTCAATTGTAAATTTCACTAAGGTGTTATATAAGTTTTTAAAAGAATTAGAGTATAACTAGATTTAAATTGACAAAATAAAAAATGCAAGTTAAGGTAGCAAAAGAATAAGAAAAGTGAAAAAATATATACGAGGTGTTGGGACTATTAGCAAAAGATATTGAGGGCCTTTTAACAATAAATAATTGAAAAAATACATAATTTCACACACAATATAGTCCAGATTGAAAACAATCTTAGGTAGGAATTATAATACAACTTATAAATAAAAATAAAATTGAAATGGGACTTGCAATTTTCACTAGAGTGGATAGGGTTTTTGACAAGATCAGGAGATAAACAGATTTAAATTGACAAAATTTAAATTCACAATTAAAGTACCAAAGAATAAAAGTAAAAAAAAACAAGGGTATGTCTTGGTTTTAATATGTAGTAAGATGGTAGAAAAAGTACACAGGTACAAAGGATAATATAAAGGTTGGGGTTGAATTACAAATTTAAAAAATTTGGGAACAAAATGTTAGGGGAAAATTTTAAAATAAAGTTTAATTTTACAAAAGTAAAATTGACTGGTAGTAAATATGGTGTTTAATAAAAATTTTTGTAAATAATAATGATTACAAAAAGTGAAAAAGGGAATGTTTATTCATTTAATATTGCACTGGTTTTTTTTTTATACTGAGGTTAATTTCAGCACAAGGGTTTAAGAGTACTCAAGATAGTAAAGTTGGTATTTTTAAAACAGGTAAAAGGGAATTAGACAAGTAATGGTTTTTAAATGTCAAAAAAGTTAAGAGTAAAATTGAAAAATTAATTAGAAAATGAAATTATAATTTTGTAAGTAAAATTTAAATTTAAGTTTTTTAAAAATATGAGGTAATAATATGGCAGAGAAAATCAATTCAGCTAATGTTTAAAACAAAAAATTGTAAAAAGAAAATTACATAAGGTGATTATGCTTATATAAAATCACAAATGAGGTAGTTTTTATTTTAAATTTCTAAGGATTTACAGGAAATTTGAACAATAAAGGGGCAAAAAATTCCTACACCGTAGGGTTTAGGGTTTGGGCATTGTTTAGTTTTTTTCTTAAGTTGTATCCCTGAGAAATCGTGATAGTCATTCCGTTCGTTTTTTGTACAGTTGCCTACATTTGTTTTCCCCAACAAGAATTTTCCCCTCTTGTGTGAAACATGGTGTATTGTGTCATTAAAACCCCCCGCTTTAAATTTTTTGACTCTATAAAAGGGGGTTTGACGTTTTTTGGTAAGCACTCGTTTATGTATAACCCTTTCTTTCTTTTA
>NW_026479513.1:0-12263 GCF_026875155.1 Cherax quadricarinatus | reverse complement strand
TTTTCCCCCCCCGTTTTTTGTGTCCCCCCTTTTTTGTTTTTTGTTGTGAAAAGTTGTTGGGGGGGTTTGTTGTGTGTTTTGTTTGTTCCTCCCGTATTTTGTTTTTTTGTTTTGTTTTTTTGTGTGTTTGTGTGTGTTGTGTGGGGGGGGGTTTTTTGTGTGTTGTGGTGTGTGTTGGTGTGGTGTGGTGTTGTGTGTGGGGGTTTTTGTGTTTGTGTTTGTGTTTGTGTGTGTGTACTCCCTAGTTGTCTCACCTAGTTGGGGGTTGGGGGGTCGAGTCCGAGCTCCTGGCCCCGCCTCTTCACTGATCGCTACTAGGTCACTCTCCCTGAGCCGTGAGCTTTATCATACCTCTGCTTTAAGCTATGTATTGGATCTGCCTCCACTACATCGCTTCCCAAACTATTCCACTTACTGACTACTTCTTGTGGCTGAAGAAATACTTCCTAACATCCCTTGTGATTCATCTGTGTCTTTAGCTTCCAACTGTGTCCCCTTGTTACTGTGTCCAATCTCTGGAACATCCTGTCTTTGTCCACCTTGTCAATTCCTCTCAGTATTTTGTATGTTGTTATCATGTCCCCCCTATCTCTCCTGTCCTCCAGTGTCGTCAGGTTGATTTCCCTTAACCTCTCCTCGTAGGACATACCTCTTAGCTCGGGGACTAGTCTTGTTGCAAACCTTTGCACTTTCTCTAGTTTCTTTACGTGCTTGGCTAGGTGTGGGTTCCAAACTGGTGCCGCATACTCCAATATGGGCCTAACGTATACGGTGTACAGGGTCCTGAACGATTCCTTATTAAGATGTCGGAATGCTGTTCTGAGGTTTGCTAGGCGCCCATATGCTGCAGCAGTTATTTGGTTGATGTGCGCTTCAGGAGATGTGCCTGGTGTTATACTCACCCCAAGATCTTTTCCTTGAGTGAGGTTTGTAGTCTCTGACCCCCTAGACTGTACTCCCGTCTGCGGCCTTCTTTGCCCTTCCCCAATCTTCATGACTTTGCACTTGGTGGGATTGAACTCCAGGAGCCAATTGCTGGACCAGTTCTGCAGCCTGTCCAGATCCCTTTGTAGTTCTGCCCGGTCCCTTTGATCGAGTGTATTCTTCTCATTTAACTTCACGTCATCTGCAAACAGGGACACCTCAGAGTCTATTCCTTCCGTCATGTCGTTCACAAATACCAGAAACAGCACTGGTCCTAGGACTGGGCCCCTGCGGGACCCCGCTGGTCACAGGTGCCCACTCTGACACCTCGCCACGTACCATGACTCGCTGCTGTCTTCCTGACAAGTATTCCCTGATCCATTGTAGTGCCTTCCCTGTTATCCCTGCTTGGTCCTCCAGTTTTTGCACCAATCTCTTGTGTGGAACTGTGTCAAACGCCTTCTTGCAGTCCAAGAAAATGCAATCCACCCACCCCCTCTCTCTCTTGTCTTACTGCTGTCACCATGTCTAGAACTCCAGTAGGTTTGTGACACAGGATTTCCCGTCCCTGAAACCATGCTGGCTGCTGTTGATGAGATCATTCCTTTCTAGGTGTTCCACCACTCTTCTCCTGATAATCTTCTCCATGTTTTTTGCATACTATACATGTCAGTGACACTGGTCTGTAGTTTAATGCTTCATGTCTGTCTCCTTTTTTAAAGTTTGGGGACTACATTTGCTGTCTTCCATGCCTCAGGCAATCTCCCCTGTTTCGATAGATGTATTGAATATTGTTGTTAGGGGTACACATAGCGCCTCTGCTCCCTCTCTCAATACCCATGGGGAGATGTTATCTGGCCCCATTGCCTTTGAGGTATCTAGCTCATTTCAGAAGCCTCTTCACTTCTTCCTCGGTTGTGTGCACTGTGTCCAGCACTTGGTGGTGTGCCCCACCTCTCCGTCTTTCTGGAGTCCCTTCTGTCTCCTCTGTGAACACTTCTTTGAATCTCTTGTTGAGTTCTTCACATACTTCCCGGTCATTTCCTGTTGTTTTCTCCTCCTTCCTTCCTCAGCCTTATCACCTGGTCCTTGACTGTTGTCTCTCCTAATGTGGTCTCTATACAACAGTTCGGGTCAGATTTGACTTTCGGATGCTATGTCTTTTCTACATGTGATCTGCCTCCCTCCTTATCTGTGCATTCTCGTTTCTGGCTCTTCTACTAATTCCTTGTTTTCCTGGGTCCTATGCCTCCTGTACCCCTTTTTCCATTCTCTGTTGCACTAGTTTTTGCCTCACTACACCTTCGGGTGAACCAAGGACTCGTTTTTGGTCTTCCCCTATTATTTCTGTTTCCCTTGGGAACAAAACTTTCCTACTGCCTCCTTGCACTTGTTGCACATATTCACTATCATCTCGTTTACATGAATTTTCCTACCATTTCTTGTCCCACTGAACCTCCTGCAGGGAAGTTTTTCATACCTGTGTAGTACCCCCTTTTATAGTTTGGCCTGTCCCCTTCAGTTCCTGTACCTTCTCCACTTGTAACTCTATATATAGTAAAACTCAGCACACATGATCGATAGCTCCAAGGGGCCTCTCTCCGTAAGTGATGTCCTCAATTTCCGAACTGTCAGGCGTGGAACCACAAGATCCAGTCTTGCTGGCTCATCCTCCCCTCTCTTCTCTCTGGTTGTGTCCCTGATTGTTGATGCATGAGGTTTTCAAGTACCACATCATCATCTTGGCCTCTCCATGTTTCGGGACCCCCATGTGGCTCAAGGTTTTCCCAGTCGATCTACCCTGTGGTTGAAATCGCCATTACCAGTAACTTTGTGCTCTGCTCGAGTGAGCTCCTTCTTTTGCCACCTCAGCAGTGTGTCCAACATCACCCTGTTGTTTTCCTCGTACTCTCTCTTGGCCTCCTGCAGTTCTTGGTGGGTTATACATCACTCCAATACTACTTTTTGTTCTCCGGACTGAATTGTACCTACAATGTAGTATCTCTTCTCCCAATCTTGTCCAAGCCTTCCATTTCCTCAAATCCACATCGAGTGTTTTATGGCGGTGCAACCCCTTCCTCCCCTCTAACTCCTTCTATCTTTCCTCAGGATCTGATATCCTGTTGGAAGATTGTGTCTGTTATTGTCTCAGCGAGTTTGTTTCTGTGATGTATGATATCTGGGGATTTTTCACTGATTCTTTCATTCCACTCCTCATGTTAATTCGTTATTCCATCCGCGTTTGTGTACCAAAACCTTTAGTTTCTTTTCTATCAATGTGGTCATTGCAAGAATATTGGGGTTGGGGGAGGGAGAGCCTTGGTGGGGGGGCTATATGGGGCCTGTGGTGTAGGTGGGGTTTGTGATTGATGGGGGTGGGGTCAGAATGCCCATAAGGGGACAGCTGTTGGGGTGAGGTTGGTGATATGGGGGTTTGGTGGTGAGGGTACAGTGATGTGGGTTGTAGTTTGGTTGCTCAGTTGCGTTGGGAATGTCGCGGGTGGAGTCTTTTGGTGGGAGATTATGTGGGGTGTGTTTGCCCTTCCTCCTGGTGTCGGGCCCTGCTCTTTTCATTGTTCCGTTCCCCCTTGCTCTCTGTACCTTCTTTTTCGTGTAGTCCTTTTTTTGTGTTCTGTCCGGTCGAGGTATACTCTTGGTACCCCTTTTGCCCCTTCTTTGTTTTCTCTTGAGAATCCTGGTTCGACTGATTCTTCTTGAAAGTTTTCTGCGGGCCCGTACCCTTTCCCACTCGAAACCAATCTCTAAAAATTTGTCACTGGGTAATTTTGCCCCCCCTATTTTTTTTCAAATCCCTTAAATCATTTTTTTCTCCTCGTTTTATTTCTTCAAATTTGGCCCCTTGGCTTTTGGACCCCGTAAAAAAAAAAACTGACCTCCCCCTTTTCCTCCCCTGGTCTCCATCTGTGCCTTGGGGCATTTTATTTCCTTCCATTGACATGTTCTTGCCTTCAGCCCTGTATATCTGAAACTTCTATTTCAGTGAACTGTTTTTCCCTATCAGTGCCCCTTGTATGCATTTGGTTTAAAATCTCTGATATAGAAACCCTTCATTGTCCTCGGACCTGTCGTTTGATCTTAGTGTGCTGTCGCTTTCCCTGGCCCCCACGTGGGTTGATAGGGCCTTCGTGTACGGCATGTTCCGTTTTTGTTACCATCCCTTGTCTGGCTGACTTTGAATTTCCTGTGTACATTGAATTGTCATTTGTCTCTTTATCTGTTTCACGCTTTGCAGTTTCTTTTCTAAGCACTGTATCCTGCTTTGCTGCTAAGACCGTACTTCCATTCCTGCCCTTCAGTACGCCCTCCCTTTTTTTACCAAGCTCTTTTTCTTCCTTCCCCCCCCCTTCCCGTGTGTGTGTGTGTGTGTGTGTGTGTGTGTGTGTGTGGGGTGTGTTGTGTGGGTTTTTATGTGGTGTGTGTGTGCGTGTGTGTGTGTGTGTGTGTTGGGGTGTTTTGTGTGTTGTGTGTGTGTGGTTTGTGTGTGTGGTGTGGGTTTTTGGTTGTGTGTGTGTGTGAGTGTGTGTGTGGTGTTTGTGTGTGTGTTTTGTTGTGTGTGTGTGTGTGGGGTGTGTTTGTGTTTTTGGTTGTGTTTGTGTGTGTGTGGTGGTGTGTGTGTGTGTGGTGCGTGTGTGTGTGTGTGGGGGTGGTGTGGTGTGTGTGTGTGTGTGTGGTGGTGGGTGGTGTGTTGTGTGTTGGTGTGAGTGTGTGGTTTTGGGGTGTGAACATATTTAATTCTGAATTCTCTTGTAAAAATTTTATTTTTCTTCTATAAAGATGAGTTGGGCTGTTATTTTTTTCGTTTTTATTTTTTTTTTTTTATTTGTATTCACTGTGAAACGCTTAAACCCTAGGGGTCAACAGGAATGGGAAGGAGTGAGTTAAGGAAATTTGGTTCTAAAGAGAGGGAATCTCCCGCCCCCCCTTTGGATGAGGGCTCTTCACCAAAAGAAGACATCCCTTTGTAAAAGGGCCTCGTCCGAAATTTTCGTTTTTGTAACCCCTCTTCGGAACTTTCACCCTATACATTTCCTAAGCTTTAAATTTCACTTTTAAAAACAATTTGGATAATATTTTATTTTTAAATTGGTTTCTATTAGACAAAAAAAACACAATCCCTCAATAAAGTTGTAATCGAAAAGCAGAAGTTTTTAAAATGTTATGCACTTGCAAAATTTGGGTCTGACTCTCTTATTCATGACCTGTAAGATTTACAAAAAAAATTTTTACTCATTTTTGTTAACTATGTTCTTATTTTTGCTTTTGTGTTTTTCTTAACGGTTTTGAGTGTTATATTAATTTTTTCAATTTAGGAGACTGTAAGTGATGTTGCCCCAGAATCTTAGTAAAAACTTTTTGAGAGTCAGAATATTTCCCAAAATTTCGAGCAATTATCTCGAATCAGAGTTTTTTTTAAACCAAAAAACCCGTCCTCAAGTACTCTAAATCGATTCCTTATAAAATGTTTTTCCCAGCAAAAATGACCTGGTCTCTGCTTTGTGATTGTTTCCAAACATTGATAATGATACCCAAACTTTGAGGGGATGATATCCATCATTGCGACTGTCTCTACCAAAACCCTGATTTCATATCATTGATGATGATGTACCCCCGGGTGATGATTTCCTGTACGTCTTGTATTGGGGCAGTGTGTCATGACCACAGTTTTAACGCCCCCGATAAGGAATGTGACTGGTCAAGCCACCGAACAGCTAAAATGTAACCCTACTCAGGTATTCGGCTGACTAGAGTTTAGCAGATGGAGTTAGCTGAAGGTTCCCAAAAGACGGTTTGGGGGCTCACAACCCAGCACCCGGTTTCCCTAACGGGCCGGCTGATCAACCAGGTTGTGGGGTTTAAACCCGCATGCATTTAAAGGGGTTTGGACAACACTCCCAGGTGGTCAGCAACTGACTCGAGAAAAATGTAAAGGTCTCTCTTGAAGGAAGAGTTTTGAAGAGTCTAGGTCACCTTACACTCAGTGAATTATCTTTCAGTGTGCTCGGTGCACCCTTTTCTCACCACTGAATTTTTTTTTTACACAAGTCAATTTTCAGCCAAGAGTTTTATCCTTCCACAGCTAAAGCTCCAGCTCTAAGGTATACAAAAACCCCCCAGGATGTCCCCACCAGTGGACAACACCCAGGTACCTCCCTGCACCCCCTCCCAGCCTTTTAAGGGAAGTGATTTGGGTGTAAGCAAGTAAGGCCACAGCTTTAGATTTACAACAAACAACAATAATCAAAAAAAGAAAGAACAAAAATAAAAAACAAAAAAAAAAAAAAAAAAACAGGAATTTTTGGGCCAAAGTAAAAAATTATCTTATATTTGTAAATTTTTTTAAAAAAAAAAAATAACAAAATCTTATAAAATACATTTTTTTGGGGTTTTTAAAATAGCACGATTAAACAAATTAAACATATTATTTAAATTATTATTTGAAATTATATTTTTAAATGAGAAACGCAAAACCCCTCGAGGGTTATACAGTGCCTGGGAAATGAGAGGAGGGGAATATGATGGGGTTTTTGATAAAAGGTATCAAAAGAGCATCAAAAACCCTTTCCTATATTAAGGCTCTCCCCGTGTAAAAAAATTACTTCTAAGGGGAACGTGAAACTTAAAAAAATGGCTAGAGTTTGCTGCCTGGTCACAACACGTTAAACTGTGGCTTATATAGGTATTGCACCGGTGTTTCACCGGTGTTATGTTTTACAATGCCAGTGTTTGACTTTGTTTTTCCAACGGTATACAACGGCCTACACACGATGATAACTATGTCAAGGGGTTTTGGTATCCACACGGTTTTTTACGGGTTAAAAATAGGGGTTTTGAGGACGTGCTTCACACGGTGTTATATGGTGTTATAACAGGTTGCAACACAGTGTGCCCGGTTTTTTCACACGGTGTTGACCACTAGTGTTGGGGGTAAATGTTTCCCACAGTGTGCAAAAACCAGGTGGGGTCAGATTTACAGTGTTGAACACACCAGTGTGGAGGTCAGTTTTTTACACGTGTTGTACACCCAGTGTGGAGGTCAGGTTTACACCGTGTTACACACCCCAGTGTGGAGGGCGTGTTCACACATGGTGTTCACACACCAGAGTGTTGGGTCAGTGTTTACCTGGCACTCCTAAGGGGATATTCATTATTCCTTACCTGAAGGTGAGTGAGTTTGGTTTTTTGGGTAAAAGTGATCAGTGGCAACTGTGTGACCTGTCCGTTATATGGATAAATTTTCCTTAGTAGGGGACCTACATCTACAGGCCGATTAGGGAAAATTTACAGAAGCTATCCGGCAGTAAAATGACAAAATTTCCCCTCTAGAAAATAATAATGAAAAATAAAAATTTTAAATTTACAAGTATGCGGGGTATACAGCCTAAATGACATCAAGAAAACACAATATAAACCCTCGTTATGCAGGCATTTTAGGAAAAAATACATCTTTTTTGCCCCAAAGATGCGCCCTACACCAGTCGACTAACCCCAGGTACTATTTAATAAAGGTGAAGGGGAACAGCAGTGTTTTAAGGAAATACGTCCAAAAGTCTCCCCCCGTACTAGGTACCGAAACACGACCAAATGTGTGAGCTGAGTGAGTTAGCAACTGGTTATTTTTCATCCTCGGGACCGGATTCATAATCCTGGTGGGCTAGGGAGGTCATGTCAAATTCTATGAGTTCCCAACTTTAATCAGAAAAAATGCTGTTTATATCGAAAATCGATCCTTTAAATTTAAAATCTTTCCAAAGTTGTCAGTGAATTAGCCTTTCTTCTTTCTTCCCTGTCTACACAAAACTTTTCTCAGAATCTCTTCGTACTTTACTTCCATTTATTATGCAGTCCCCCTTTTGGGTAAAATGATCAGAGTTGGAATTTCCTAAGTTATTCTTTCGTTCGAACCACCACTAGCCTTTTTCTAGGAGGTAACTGCGGAAAAAAATTTTACTGGAAAATAAAAAAAAAAACTTTAAATTTTGATATAAGAGCAATTTTTCAGTTTGTGTAAATTGTGTACGAAAGTTTTAAAACCCTGTATGCTTGCTAGCCTTTTATACCGGAAAAGTTAAAAACCCCTGGGGCTATTTAAACCTAGATACGCTTAAAAAAACTAGGCTTAGCCCCTTTGGAGAGGAGGAACGCTAATGAAGAAATTTTAATCAACTTAGGCAGTATCGATATTTAATTATGACAAGAGCCAAAACAATTTTCTTCAGTTTTTTTTTTAAAAAAAAATAGTTGATGCTCCATTGATAGTGAAACAATATTTTGGGGGCAATGTGGAGAAAATTCCATGTTGGGTTATTAATTATAACCTTGCATTTATTAAAAAGTTTTAATTATAAACTTGATTATAAGGTTATTAAATTTTAACTCTTGCATTCTTTAAAAAGTTTTTAATTATATCTTAGCGTTTTATAAGGAAGAAGGTTTTGTCAAGGATGGCACACAGTCAAGACCTGGGGCATAAGGGTGATTTTTGACCTCTGTAATATGGACTCGGGGCAAACGAGAATTTTAAACCTAGAACAGAACAAGATTAGAGCAAGAAAGTAATTGTGAGAAAAAGGGCCCCCAGGCAACCCCTTTGTTCATTGTTGCTTTGGTAAAGTTGTGGGCGCTGGCCCAAAAAAGTGACAACTGTCAGCCTTTGTTTTTCCAAACCCTAGATGACCTTCGTTTGTATAACTCACCTATTTGTGGTTTCATGGGCGTTCAAGTCTTGTCCCCCCCTTTCATGATTGCTATGGTCTCTCTTTCCTCTCCCTGAGCTTTATCAAACCCCGTCTTAAAAATATGTATGGTTCCCGCCCCGTAAGTCACTTTCCTGAAACTCTTTGATGAAGTGATCTTCCCCAACATCCCCTTTTATTTATCGAGTCTTCATTCAAATTTTGACCCCCGTTTCTGTCCCCATCTTGGAAATCCCGTTTTGTCCACTTTGTCTATTTGTGGCAAAGGTTGTGCGTGTGTGTGTGTGTAATACCTAAATTTTGTTGCAGGGGGCGGATGAAAGCTATCGGTCCTCCCTTTTTCCTGTTCCTGAGCTTTATTACCCCGTCTTAAAGCATGTATGGTACCTGCCTCCACTACATCGTCGCCAGACAGTTCCCCTTCCCGACCCCTCGTAACGAAGAACTGCTTCCTAACATCCTGTGATATCTGGTCTTCAGCTTCCCAAAAGTGCCCTGTTTTTGTGACCCTTTCTGGAAATCTTGTTTTGTTCCCTTTTCTATTCACGCAGTTTTTGTAGTCGTTATCATGTCTCCCCTATCCTCCTGTCCTCCCGTGTGTCAGGCCCATTTCCTCAACTTTTCTAGGACATTCCCCTTTTCTCTGGAACTAAAATTGTCGCAAACCCTTTTCTTTCTCTAATTTCTTAACGTGCTTGACCGGTGTGGGTTCCAAAATGATGTGCATACTCCAGTATTTAGCCCGAGTACTGTGTAGAGTGCCCCTTGAAAAATTCCCTTTCTTAGGTACGGAATGCTAATTCGGTTTGTCAGCGCCCATATCTGTAACAGTTTTGGCTGTATGTGCTTCCGGGGGACATGTTCTGTGTTATAATCCCCCAAGATTTTCCCTTTAGCGAGGTTTGCATCGTTGGCCCCTAGCCCATACTCCCCCTGGGTCTTCTTTTTCTCTTCTCCAATCTTTTGACTTTGCATTTTGGGGGGTTTAATTCGAGAAGCCAGTTGTGGCAGTGTCCGGCTTCCAGGTCTCTTTGAAGGTTGCCCGTCCCCATCTGATTTTTCTCCCCATTAAATTCACATCATCTGCGAATTTGGACCCGCTGAGTCTAACCCTTCCATTAAGTCATTTTACTTTACCAAAAATAGCACTGTATAGGACCCACCCCCGTGGGACCCCGCTCGTCACAGGGGCCCTGGGTACCTCTCACTCACCATGCTCGTTGTTGCCCCCCTGTTAGGTATTCTCTGATCCCTTTAAGCCCTTCCGTTATATGGCCTGATCCTTAGTTTTGCACTAATTTTGTGAGGGAACTGTGTCGAAGGCCTTTTTGCAGTCCCAAAAAGATGCAATTTAAACCCCCCGTCTGTTGTTCTTCTGTTTCTTTTATTAAAATGTGTGTGTGTACTCACCCGTTTTACTCAACTAGTTGAGGTTGCGGGGGTCGGTCCCGGGTCCTGGCCCGCCTCTTCACTGATCGCTACTGGTCACTCTCTCTGAGCCCTGAGTTTTTCATCCTTGCTTAAGATGTTGGATCCTGCCCCACTACATGTTCCCAAATATTCCACTTATGATATCTGTGGCTGAAGAAATACTTCCAAATCCCCTTTATTCTCTGTGTCTTTAGCTTCCAACGTGTCCCCCTTTTTACGTGCAATTCTGGAAAATCCTGTCTTTTCCCCCTTTTCAATTCCTCTCGTATTTTTTATGTCGTTTATGTCCCCCCCCTTTTCTCCCGTCCTCCCAAAGTTTCAGGTTGATTTCCCTTTTCCTCTCCCCGAGGACTTCCCCTTAGCTCTGGGGCGTCTTGTTGCAAACCCCTTTTCACTTTTTTCTAGTTTTTTCCCTGCTTGGTAGGTGTGGGTTCCAAAATGGTGCCGCTTTCTCCAATATGGGCCTAACGTACCGGTGTCAGGGCCCGATGATTCTTATTAAAAGTCGGAAGCTGTTCTGAGGTTTGCCAGGGCCCCTTTGCTGAAATGTTTTTGGTTTATGTGCGTTCAGGAGATGTGCCCCGGGGTTATACTACCCCAAAATCTTTTTCTGAGTGAGGTTTGTAGTCTCTGGCCCCTGACTGTACTCCCTCTGCGGTCTTCTTTGCTCTTCCCCAATCTTCGACTTTGCACTTGGTGGGATTGAACTCCAGGAGCCAATTGCTGGACCAGGTCTGCAGCCTGTCCAGACCCCTTTTGTAGTTTCTGCCTGGTTTCGATCGAGTGAATTCTTCTCATCAACTTCACGTCATCTGCAAACAGGGACACCTCAGAGTCTATTCCTTCCGTCATGTCGTTCCCCAAATACCAAAAAACAGCATGGTCTAGGACTGCCCCCTGCGGGACCCCGCTGGTCACAGGTTGCCCACTCTGACACCTCGCCACGTACCATGACTCGCTGCTGTCTTCCTGACAAGTATTCCCTGACCCATTGTAGTGCCTTCCCTGTTATCCCTGCTTGGTCCCCCAGTTTTTGCACCAATCTCTTGTGTGGAACTGTGTCAAAACGCCTTCTTACAGCCCAAAGAAAATGCAATCCACCCCCCCCTCTCTCTCTTGTTTACTGCTGTCACCATGTCATAGAACCCAGTAGGTTTGTAAACCAGGATTTCCCGTCCCTGAACCATGTTGGCTGCTGTTGATGGATCGCTCCTTTCTAGGTGTTCCACCACTTTTCCTGATAATCTTCTCCATAATTTTGCATACTATACATGTCAGTGACACTGGTCTGTAGTTTAATGCTTCATGTCTGTCTCCTTTTTTAAAGATTGGGACACATTGCTGTCTTCCATGCCTCAGGCAATCTCCTGTTTCGATAGATGTATTGAATATTGTTGTTAGGGGTACACTAGCACCTCTGCTCCTCTCTCAATACCCCTGGGGAGATGTTATCTGGCCCCATTGCCTTTGAGGTATCTAGCTCACTCAGAAGCCTCTTCACTTCTTCTCGGTGGTGTGCACTGTGTCCCGCACTTGGTGGTGTGCCCCACCTCTCCGTTTTTTCTGGAGTCCCTTCTGTCTCCTCTGGGGAACACTTCTTTGAAAACTCTTGTTGAGTTCTTCACATACTTCACGGTCATTTCTTGTTGACTCTCCTCCTTCCTTCCTTAGCCTGATTACCTGGTCCTTGACTGGTTTTTTTCCTCCTGATGTGGCTGTACAACAGTTTTGGGGGCAGATTTGGTTTCGCTGCTATGTCATTTTCATATTGTCTTTGGGGCCTCCCTTCTTATCTGTGGGATATTCGTTTCTGGCTCTACGATGGTCTCCTTATTCTCCTGGGTCCTTTGCCCTTTTATATTTCTTCCATTCCCTAGCACACTTGGTTTTTGCCTCCCTGCAAACCTTTGGGTAAACCATGGGCTCATCCTGGCTTTTTCATTATTCCTGTTACCCTTGGGTACAAACCTCTCCTCAGCCTCCTTGCACTTTGTTGCTACATATCCCATCATCTCATTAACGGCTTCCCTGCCAGTTCTCTGTCCCACTGAACCCCGTTCAGGTAGTTCCTCATTCCTGTGTAGTCCCCTTTCTTGTAGTTTGGCTTCTTTTGTCCCGGCCCTTTCCCGCTTCTCCCTCCACTTTTAGTCTACTGTGTATTCGAAGCTTAAAACCACATGGTCCTGGCCCCAA